>JAOTOM010003134.1:0-136807 GCA_034440615.1 Ashinkailepas kermadecensis
TATCGTATCGTATGGCATCGTATTAATATCATATCGCTTCGACGTCAGCGCACAGAGTTCACACTTCCTGAATTTGCTTCAATTGGACGTGGTTGCTCTGACCCTCAATTCTTCGCACCAACTTCACCACACTTCATTTTGATGTCAGCACCATTAGGAAAAGTTCTGCTAGCAATTGTTATTCTTCAGTTGATGCGCCCCTAAGCCCAAGCAATCAATCAATTGTTATTCTTCACTTTTCGGCGTCCTGTTATACCTACTATGTTCTTCACTTGTTCCGACGCCATAGCAGGTTGTGACCTCTTGACCTGATATCTCTACTCTGCTAAAAATACATATCAGAACCATAGGTGGAGACCTCTGGAGATTCCAGGGGTCCAACAGCAAGCATTTACCTGTCGCAGACAAAACTCATGCGTAGAATGAAGGAGACATCGGTTTTTGAGTTTGCTGACTACCTTCCATTAATGGCATTTCATATATGTTGATTTTTTTATTGCAGAATGAAATTTCCCCAGGGAAGATCCAGGGAGAGTCCAACGAACCGAGGGAAGATTCTGACCTCCCAAACACGCTTCCGGAGTATCCGCCAATTGGGCACCTTGGATAATGGCAACTATTACGTCGCATGTAGTGGAGCCACGACGTCATGTATAGTAATAGTAACCATTTCTTCACATGTAATGCAACCATAACGTGACCGGTGATAGTAGTAGCCATTACTTGCAGGTGGTAATGCAGCCATTAAGTTACTTTGGTCTGCGGTAGCATAGAATGGACATACCGATCTACAGGAGAGGACGTACCACCCAGTTGATCGGAATTACCTCACGATTCATTCCACCCACCAGCCGTTCTAAGCGTGCAATCTGCTGTTGGCGGGTTTTGGCGCTGTGTGATCTGGAGCATTCGATGCGTGCTCAGACGCAAATAATCACCCAGCGCTCGCGGTGGATATTCGTCGATGACGCTGTGCTGTCTATAATGTCCAGCATGTCCAGTGTCCATTAGTGACAATGATTTGACTCGTGTAATTCTGGTCTATTATGTAATTCTGGTGTAAAACGTCTCGCCTGGTGGCAATTCCGACGGCTTCGCGCGCGCCGGTTTGCAACACTTGTATTTCTTGCTGTGGCGTATCGGGATTATATGGTGTACGCTGGCCACTTGTGGGGTTTTGTTTGTGATGAAATGCTAGGCCTTCACCACCCACTGGGTGTCAAATTGTCCACACGATGCATGTTGAATGAATCGGTGCTGTCTGTGCAGTCAAACTTTGATTGGCTTGATGTTTTGTGACGTCACCAGCCTCTTGTGTGAGCGTGTTAAAGCGTCGTCGTGTGGACGCATTGACCATATTGGCTGTGACATTTTAAGGACTTGCGAGGTAGAAGGTCATGCCCGATGATTCCAACAGACAGATGCGCTTCGTGTGCTTTCACAATTGCGAGAGGTGTCGCCTCCAATCATTTGTTTTTTTTTGCGGCAGCTGGAGGTACGCAACATCGAATTGGAGGGCACACGAGCTCGTCTGCGCCAGCTGGAGGCCGCCTGGGCTGCCAGATCGCCGGTCGGTGCTACCAAACTGGACGACGCGGCCGACGGCGGGTCCGGCAGCCGGCCGGTCAACTCCGCCGCTGAAGTCAACCAGTCCGAGAGTCTGAGACGCTGCAGGGCCTCCGAGACGCTGTCGAGCGGCTCGCGCCTGAACGCCGCGCTCGGCGTCCACCTGGCCACGTCGCAGAGCGGCCAGTCCGGTGGAACGGGCTGCGGCGCTCACCCGGACGAGCGTCGGGGCACACTGGCTGCGTCCGGCCGCCCGACCCGGCAGCCGGCCGCGGTCGACAGCAGGCTGAGCGCAGCCGCCGAGTCTGCCGCCCGAGCTGCCCCCTCCCTCAGCTCCAGCTGCCCTCCATCGGCTCCATCTGCCCCTCCCTCGGCTCCAGCTGCCCCTCCCTCGGCTCCAGCTGCCCCTCCCTCGGCTCCAGCTGCCCCTCCCTCGGCTCCAGCTGCCCCTCCCTCAGCTCCAGCTGCCCCTCCCTCAGCTCCAGCTGCCCCTCCCTCGGCTTCAGCTGCCCCTCCTCAGCTCCGGCTGCCCCCTCCTCAGCTCCAGCTGCCCCTCCCTCAGCTCCAGCTGCCCTCCCTCAGCTCCAGCTGCCCCTCCCTCAGCTCCAGCTGCCCCTCCCTCAGCTCCAGCTGCCCCTCCCTCAGCTCCGGCTGCCTCTCCCTCAGCTCCAGCTGCGCCTCCTCGGCTCCAGCTGCCCCTCTGCCCACAGCTTCGGGCGCCTCGGCCAGGTCGGGTCAGGTCGGCCGTTCGGTCCAGCCGACCGCGGCCACACCGACCAAGGCGTCTGGGCGCCGCCGACGGCCACGGCCACGCCTCGTCACGCGTCGAGCGCGGCCACCTCCCGGCGGCGCGGCCAGAGCAGCCGGCGAGCGCGGCGGCTCGCCGAGAACGGTGGGCGCGCAGAAGCGGCGCGTGGTGGACGCGACCGGCGCCCTGACCGGCCCACGTCACAGCCCCGACCTGACCTCGGCCGGCGACGGCAGGTCGCGCCCGTCGTCGGCCAACTCGGGCCGAGACACCGTCGCCAGGGACGTCATCATTGAGCAGAAGGAGAAGGTGCGTTCGCAGCTGCCTGGTGGGATTTCTCCGGTGCCGGCGGTGTTCGTGTCTGCACGTGTGTGTCAGGTAGAGTGAGTTGGACCCGCCGCTCAGCTAGTGCTATCGTCTTGCGGTGCCTTTTTCCCTTCTGAAGTTTTTTTTGTCGATCTATGCTGCGTTGTTATGTTGGCCCATGGCGAGAGTGCTTGTTACTAAGGTGGGAATGCTTGCAAATATGCAATAGTTTGATTTGGTGATGAAAGAAAAGCTGAAGAATGTTTGGTGATATGTCATTCCATTCGAATCTTGGCTAAATTTACGTAAAATCCGAGGTACACAGCTTGTCATGCCATAAAGTTTCTTCCCTGGAGCTGCCACTGATTATAGTGGTGTAAAACTTGTTTGTGAAAGGCACCTAGCGCGCATAAAACTGGTTATTGAATGATCCGTGGTGTGGATACCGCTGTGTGGGCTGACCCGCTGTTGTGTGGTGTGAGTACCTCCGACTGTGTGGTGTGGGTACCTCCGACTGTGCGGTGTGGGTACCTCCGATGGTGTGGTGCGGGTACCTCCGACTGTGTGGTGTGAGTACCTCCGACTGTGTGGTGTGTGTACCTACGACTGAGTGGTGTGTGTACCCACGACTGTGTGGTGTGTGTACCTCCGACTGAGTGGTGTGTGTACCTACGACTGAGTGGTGTGTGTACCTACGACTGAGTGGTGTGTGTACCCACGACTGTGTGATGTGGGTACCCACGACTGTGTGGTGTGGATACCTCCGACTGAGTGGCTGCTGTGTGGTGTGGGTACCTCCGACTGAGTGGCTGCTGTGTGGTGTGGGTACCTCCGACTGAGTGGCTGCTGTGTTGGGCAGGTGCGCCGACGCGGTCTGCTCGGCTGCAGCCCGCGCCTCCACTGCGACTCGTCCGCCAAGATCCCCGCCACACAGAGCGTGGCGCTCGGCCAGATCCTGACGGCGCTCAGTCGCGGCCGCAGTCCGCGGCCGGCCGCGCGTCGGCCCGACCCGACCGAGCCACGGCCCGAGGCGCGGCCCGAGGCGCGGCTAATCCGTGAGGCGGCCGCGGCGCGCCTGCGGCAGGCGCGCCTCGAGACGTCCGACGGCGAGGTGGCCGACTCGCTCACCTCGGTCACCGCGTCCGAGGACGGCGGCGGCGACGCCAGCTGGGAGGAGCGGCTGCGGGCGCTGCAGGAGGTCGGTCGGCCGGCCGCCGGGCGCGCCCTCTCGCCCGGCGAGGGCCTCATCCAGCGGATCATCAGCGGCTCGGCCGCGGCCGGTCAGCGGGTCAAGCCTCGGCTCTCCTCCGACTGACCTCACCGGGCCAAACTGCGACTGTCCACGGAGTGACGTCACCGGGTCAAGCTGCCACTGTCCACCGACTGATGGTCCAGCTGTGCTCAGGAAATTGGCGCGAGTGGGGCGTCTATGTTTAAGCAAAGGGTCAAAGCCGGTGCCGTATTCCGTTCAACCTGTTCAGCAGGTAGTGCGCGAGGTCTGACGTCAGGTCCGCCTCACCTCGCCAGTCTCCGGTCTGACGTCAGGTCCGCCTGACGTCGCAGGTCTCGGGCCTGACGTCAGGTCTGTGCCGTACCGAAGGTCTGTGCCGTACCGAAGGTCTGGGACCTGCCCCGTGCCATTCCCGGCTCCTAGGCTTCGCAGTGGCTGCTGACCTGTCTCGATCGCCCGCAACTGTGTCTTGTACTCCCCATCGTATCGCACGGCGGCGTGTCGTCCGGGTTATCTTCGGAGCTTCCTCGTCGACGGACAGCACGAGGTGATTTGTCCAGTCGTGACGCCGCGTCTACCAAGGGCAACGTGCATTATGTCTGCGCGAGCAGCTTTCGTGGTGTGCGTGTTTGCAGCGACAGGGTATCAGCTGTGTGGACTAGCTGCTCCGTATCGGTATCGGTACCGAGTGATGTCGAAGCGATTGTTCTCAGACGTGGCCACTGATAGCAGCTGGGGCCGCGGTAGCTCAGTTGGTAGAGCGTCAGACTCTTGATCGCAAGATTGTGGGTTCGAATCTCGCAACCGACGGCATTTACCGAGTCCACCCGCGACCAATCGGCGTGAGAGGTTGGCGACGCTATATAACCTGGCGGTTGAATGCGTCGTAAAAGAACCCAAGGCTCTTCTTCGCTGCGATGCGATGCAGCTACGGCTCCAGCTACGGCTCTGGTACGGCGGGACAGATGGGACTGTGTGCAATGCGCCCGCCAGATTGTCCCAGAACTCACGGATGTGGACCGCATATTGTTGTCCGCCGGTGTGAACTGTCGTGCTGCACTGAGGAGTCGTGTGGTTCGTGGCGTACACGCGGGTCCCGTGAGAGGAGGCGGCACCTTCGTGATATTGTTGGAGGGTCGGCATGTCGTGGACGCGCCGTTGCAGGGCTCGTATTAAGCGTTGGCTGCTACCATATGTGCATTCCAAATAAATGCATTCCCACGTGACTCAATTGTCGTACGGTCTGGTTTTGTGTGACCGCTACTGGCCCGACAGCACGACGGCTGTTTATTTGTTTGTTTGGTTTACGACGCACTTTATGCACGATCACATCCAAGCTTTCAGCTTTCAGCACAGGTTTCAGAACATCCAAGCTTCATTTACTACCAGTTCATAAAGTCCAAAGCTCACAACGTCCACGGACCATAACGTCCAAAAAACTAAGTAAGGTGCAAAATGTCCTGGATAGGGAGTGTTAACAATGTTCGAAGTTCATTACGTCCAATCGCATCACAATCACAACTTCCAAAACTGGCTTCATCCATAACCTGTACAGTTGATTTACGCCCAAGGATAACGATGTTCAATGATTGGTCCCCAATTTTCTGCCAGAAGAGCCGGTAGAACCCTGGTGATGAAATATTGCAGCTGTGTCTCTGCTTTCTGTCAACAAGTGGCAGCAATGTGAGGTCCGTGCCCCTGCAGTTTCTTGGATGTGCTGCCAAGTATGGTCTGGTGATTTCTTGCCAAAAGAGCGCCGGCTGCGGTCGGTTCATAAGTCCCCTGTCGCTGTGTGGAACAGGATGCTGTACCTGCAACAGGGAAGCCTCGCAGCCCGCCTCTTGTCCCCATTCATATAGCGTCGTCCCCAATGGTGCCGTAAGCTGTCTATACAAAAATTACGTGGGGAACCATGAGTGAGCCACTTCATTGGGTTTTGAATTCATCATCATTGCTGAGCCCTCCTAATAGCTTAATGGGAACTCCGCCCCCGGCCGAGAGGCGTTGTCTATTGGAATATGCTGCACTGTTTCCTATATAGCACCGATCAAATGTGCACGCCTCTCGCTCGCGCTTCGAAAAATCAATCCTGGCTCCACTAATTGCACCAAAAACTCTCGAAACGGCACGGGCCCCAAACCTGGCGGGCCGTGATTCAGAAGATAAACCAGAATCCCAAAAGATCCCGAGAAAATCGCGTGGACCAGAAGAGTTGAGTCGGGGCCCAGAGCACTCACGCCTCGGGCTCCGAAATCCCCGTTGGGGCCCCACAAACTCGTGTCGGGAGAAGTGATGCTCAGAATAGGGGATCAAAGGGGCCCTCAAAATAGCCTCCCGAGAGGTGGTGCAAAAAATGGAACTTAAAAAAATTAAGCCAGGGTCTCTGGGGGGGGAAGCCATGAAAAATCAATCCGGTTCCGGAAGATTGCTCCAGGCCAACAAAAATTGCGCAAGACTTTCCCAAACTTGAATAGGACCCAGAAAAGCGTGCCAAAGGCGCCAAAAAATCGTATCTTGCCCAAAAATTGTACTGGTGATCAATAATATTGCGTGGATGACCGAATATTGAATCGGGGCACCGATAAATCACGTCGGGACCAGAAACAGCGATCTAGACTGCGATAACTTCCGAAGAGATCCCGAATAAATAAATCGCGTCAGGTCCAGAAAACTTGCGTCAGGTCCCCCACAACCCGCCTCGGGCCTCGAAGAAAGCCGTCGAAAGAATACTGGAAGGTAGAATAGGTCGGGATGAAGGTGATTGAGTGAGGCTATTTAAGGTCCTCACAGTCAGCTTCGCAACCCAAAGCTAGGAGGAATTGATCGACTGGAATAGCGAAGTCATCAGCGAGCCGCCACTGACAAGAAACCTGTCAGAAAGTGATACAATGCATATCATTCATTCTGCGCTGAAAATGCGGCCGTCTCCTGTTCACACGCAAGCTGTTGAATGAGACGTAACAGTCGTCACCAATGTTACCAATTATGTTGTCGGAGAGAGCGCCAGATGTGGCTTCATCTACGCCAGGCTAAGGCACCGTCGCCCAGAGCACTAGAAAATACTTTGCGCAGAACCTGCCAATGAGTGTATGGTGAAATTGCTACGTCTCCTCACTTGGACCTCTATACCTCGAACCCCTTCGAAGGGATATAAATATCCAACTATGTTAATGTCTGGACATGGCCTAGTGCTGGCTCAGGGGAAAACATATGCTGTTTATAAATATTCAATTACAAAAGAATTAGAAGCCATTTAATTGCTGACATTGAGGTCATTGAGACATTAAGCTATTATCCATTGCTGTTCAGGTTTATATTTCTTCCTCATTTTAATTTCTCCCGGCAATTTAGAAACGATGATGGTATAGGCTGGTGTACCCCAAGTGAGCTTGGCAACACCAATCACTTGGAATTGCCCATGTATGCCATTGCGCAGCTATGCCTAGGGCTATGGATAAAGATGCAATTTCATGTCGTACACCAGCTTTCCATTTTTCTTAATACCATGTTTATGAATGTAAATAGCATAATGTAAATGTAAATTGCCACCCCGGTAACTCAGTGCCGCCCCAGTAGGTCAGTCGGTTAGAGCGCCAGCCTGCACTCGTCTCCCGACCTGGCAAGACAGGGTTCGAGTCGCTTCGCGCTTAAGCTTTCAGTCAAAATTCTGCCGGTGAACTGGAGTTCATGGATCGGGTGGCGGGGCCAGGGTTCACGCAACAAGCTCTGCTTAGCAACAGTACCCTGGTTCATAAAGCCACCCCAGCAAGAACTCTAATTAAATTTGTTTAAATAAAAAAATGTGACCACGGATTGCCCTTGCAAGTGTTTACTTTTGAGTTGAGAAGGAAAATATTGTCAAAAGAGGAGCTTTGAGTGGAGTAATATGCTGTGAATGTTTATGTTTTTTTAACCAGCCCAAATCAACCTAACCTTACCTAACTTACCTAACTTAGCCTAACGTCACCTATCATGATGTAACCTAACATAACCTAACCCAGCTAAACGTAGTCTATCCTCTTTTCAGATTTTCACCCTACAAAATTTATCTTGAAAACACAAAATTTTTGAAATTGAAACCCAAAAACCTAACCTAACTCCATGTTCATCTCCACCCGTGGCTTTTAGTATTGTCGAAGCAACACCAATGGATTTTACTTTGATGTGAGGCATATGGTGACGGATGGGAGTAATGTTGTAACGAAGGTTTTTGTCCCCCTTCTGTACTGGGGTAAACCTTTATTTGGCTACGTAAATAGTCTATAGGAACCACGCGTTTGCGATATTTAAAACCCCGAGAGTAATCATTCAATGGCTCTGAGCCTTCATCTCCGAGCTCTGATCTCACATCTTGACACGCATCTCCAAAGCCAGCACTTCTATATTGTGCAAATTAGTCAACAGACAAATGCCACGAAGATTAGACATTAATGGTGATTCGATCAGCTTGACAGACAGAGCAACAGATTCACCTTCGATCTACATCTCAACAGACGTAGCGACTCTCAGGCAGAGTCCCGACGTGCCATAGTACCTTAATGTGGTGAGCCAGGGCGGGCTTGGCGGCGGCGAGCCGCCCGAGGGGCCAGCCGCGCCAGCGGCGACGTCTGCTCGCGATGAGCGCTCGGTAGCCAGAGACTGAGGGCCCTTGCGGCGCGTCCGAGGTAACTCACAGTACGTCACTATCACGTGATCAACCCGCACACGTCACTACTGCGTCGCATGGCCAGTGGGGTTACTCATCCCCGCTAGAGAACAAAGGCTCGCTCTGAACTGGCGTCTAGAGAGCACAATGGCTCTCTCTGAACCCCGTGCACTGTACTGCAGACGGGCGCGACATCTCTCTGAGATATCAGAGACAGACTGATCGCAGCGTTTCGGTCTCCATCCGTGGGACATGGTGCTGAGGGTGCACATCGGCAGCCTCGCTCGGCCTGGCGTCGACACGTGGACTGTATCAGCATTTCACCGGACGCTGGTGATCTACAACAATCGGCTGACTGGCAGAGGCGCGGTACTGCAGCCTCTGGTCTGGCGACACAGCGCCTGACAATAGCGACACTCGGTCACATCACTGCATGACAGCTGGCATCTAACATCTAACGACGGCGGCGGGGCGCCGGGGTACCGAGGTTGCAGTGGCGACGGGGCGCGCCGGTCGGATAGGGGAGGGGTTTGGTATCGGCTGCACGGTATCGAGGTCACAACTGCGGCGGCCGGGATGACTGCCGGCGAGGGGAGGGGGAGGTGCAAGGTCCATTGAACGGCCCCGACTGGAGCGGTGACTTCACTCGTCAGCCGACAAGCCAGCGACAGGTATCTGCCGGAAACTTGTCGCGCCAGGAACGGTGGGGGTAGGGGGCTGAATGGCTGGGATTTAGATGCCCCAAACCCAACTTTGTTACAATGTACTGAAGACCTGGCTTGGCAACACAAAGCACGTTTGGAATTGTCCTGCATTTATGCCTAGAGGTATGGATAAACATGCAATTTTAGGTCATCCACTGGCTATCCATTTTGTGTTGTTGTAATACCATGTTTATCAATGTGAGTAAGATGAAGTGACCGCGCATTTCCATTGCAAATGCTTCCTTCTGAGTTGGCAAGTAAAATAGTACCAAACAGAAGGTATTGGGTTTGTATATCTTGAAGCTCGGTGTTGTGAACTTCTGAAAGTTTAGTGTAGATCCACAGTTAATGACAATTATTGTTGACATCACTAAGTGCCATTGTTGCTTTTTTGCTACAACTATGAGTCTGTCCTTAAAAGCGTGTATGGCTTCTGGCAGCAGCATTGCGGACTGGTAAAGACAGCAGACACTAACATAACCACCATCATCAAGTAATCAACAAAGGTCGTAAAAAGGAGCTCATCAATATGCATTATCTATATACATTTGCACATCTTCTTTGCATCAGTTGGCTTTTTTCGCATCACCTTCCTCCTCCACCCTACACAGAATGGATTTCAGGGCACTGCCCAAGCCTGAAACACGAAATCGCGTTTGTTCTACGACCAAGGTCTGAAAACGACGGCCAAGACGGATGTCTGACTGCACCTGGGCATTGATGTGTGTAGCTTGACCTGGTAGGTCAGCCAAAGGAGCTAGAGAAAATGTGCCGAGTAACTGGAAGTCCAAGAAGTAGCTGCACCATACTAATTACCACATCTCTGTCTTACTTATAGCAGAAGCTAGTGCGGTTCAAGTTGGCCATCCCCGCACTGCGAGAAGTCTTCCAGCATTGCAGGGTTAAGTATATTGTAAATTTTGAGGAAGCTTGTGTTGCAGGTTCAGAAGCTGCTGAAAACCTGCAGTACTGCATACGCGATCAATCGACGTGAGACATTGCCGACGCCATGTAGCTCAGAACAGTCGACGCGTTGTAAAGCCAATAGCCACCACCACATTTTGCGCCTATTCATGCGTGCGTATGTGTGTGTGTGTGTGCACGTGTATATGTGCGGTAAGCAATCGTATCTTTTGCCACATTCCGTAGCGCACTAATTGTAATGTAATGTGATTTCAGAGGACGCGTTGGACTCCATTATCCAGATATTGTGCGGCCGTGGCGGTATTGAAGGGGTGGGCATCATGTGCGTCAGCTTGAGCGGTGAGACGGAATATGTCGTGACGGCGGGAGGCCATCCGTTGATGAGCACCGCCAGTCGCCTCGAGGCAATCCTTGGCCTGACGCTCGGGCACTCCGTGTTCAACATGAACTTCACCCGGAAGGTAAAACCCTTAGAACTTTTCGTGCAGAACGTTGTACCACATATCGACGACGGGTCTAGGCTGCCCTCTGTGGAGGTGAAATTGTGCCACGAGTCAGACGCGTGACCCCGATTGGCACTCACCGCCAGATACCGGCAGGTGCATGCTTATGAGTTTGTGGTACCGGAAGATATGCATAGGAAAGTATGATAGTTGGTACCAGGAGATTGACAGGAGATATTTCCGGATCAAGGTGTTTTGTTTAATGATGTGTGTCCGTAGGCTGGGCAGTCCTATTCGTGGCCGGTTTGTCATGCGTAGTTGACGAGAGGAGGAGAGATCTACAGGAGAGATTCGGAGCAGTTTGGAGCATTTTTTTTATTTAAAAGAAAACAATATCAGTTCGGTATTGCCCGTGATCTGTTTATTTCCCGGGTCGTTTCGTTCCTGACCTGTTTGTCATATGTCGTCAGACACAGGAGATATTTTCCGAGCAAGGTGGTTTAATTGCGTGAGCGTGTTCCGATGGACGGCCCAGCGCTCTTCATAGTTATATGTTCGTTGGCTGGATCATCTTATTCGTGGCGGATTCGTCCTTTGTAGTCAGGCACTAGCAGGACATTTTTCGGACCAAGTTCTTCATTTTGCGTGTCTTCTGACAGATAGCTGATATTTTGCTCCTAATCGGTTCGATGGCTAGCTCGTTCCGATACTGGCCGAGATTCGTCCAGATACTGACCCGATCGTCCTGTTACTGACCGGATCGTTATGTTACTGGGCCGATTGTCCTGTGTGGTTCTGGCAGTCCTGTGTTGTGGCCGCATCTTCTCATGCACGGCTCAGTTTTTCCCCTACTTGTTGGCTTCGGGACGTGTTGCTGGTTCGCTCTGTCTATGGCCGGTTGATTTTGTGTAGGAAATGTATATGTGTATGTATATGTATATGTATATATATATATATATATATCCATATATCCATATCATTATATATATCATAGGTAAGGGGCACCTTCATTAGAATATATGCAGGCTGATATTTTGGAAATATATATATGTAAATATAAGGGTTGGTGCTATATATATATAACGTGTCATGGAAAATTCGGTACCGGCATATATATATGTATATATATACATATATATATATATATATGGGTGTGTCTGGACGCTGTGTGTATATGTATATATGTATATATGCATATATGTATATACGTATATATTTTTATATGTTTATATGTATATATGTATAAATGCATATATGTATATATATATATATATATATATATATATATATATATATGTACAAATAAAATATATATATATACATATATGTATATATGCATAAAGAAAAACGGAAAGGTGCATCAAAGCTCAGCGGTTATCCGGATTTCTTAGCCACCAGAAAACGTGGGAAGAAGAGAACTAATCATCGAATTGCATTCAGGATGGGCACTTGTGGCTCTTAAGTCTGAACACGTTATGAATTTATGAGGTGCCGTGTGTTGTCACCTGTCAGCTATTTTGCACTGAACTGTTGGTCCACAAAATAAGCGCTTACATTCTGTTTCAGCAGGGTGCCATATGATGTAGTTGTAGCATTTCGTTTGAAGTGACGGATATTCTAAGGTGCACGATGTGTACTACAGAGGTGATTGAGGTGGATTGAGGTGTTGGAGTTAGGCCTTGAGTACGAACACCATGCCATGTATTTTTATTTATTGCGTTTTTCTTTACCACAGTCTGTCAGCCTGCCAATCTTAGTCTGTCACACACCGGATTAAAGAATTTTCAACCAGCGATCACCCTCTTTCCTGTTTCTCAACCTCTCAATCATCAATCATGAGACTTCTTTTGCTATGAGCCAGCAAGTGAGCTACGTTCTTGCTTACTCTTTCTCCACACCAACATCGGCGAACATTTACAACGGGGGACATCTTAAAGACGTATAGTACTATATCATGGAAACTAGGGCACACCACATACCCATTAGTGAGGCTGAAAAGGGATTGCACCCCCACCCCCCACACGCCACGCGCACATAGCGGAAGTTGAATACATTTTGTTTGAATAGTAATACTAAATGGTTTCACTCGCATCAGAAGATAAACCTGTTATTACAAAAGAATCCATCGGCCGTGAAAAGAGTTTCAAGTCCAGCGAGAAGTGTGAATTTGAAAGTGCTTATACTGCGATGGTCGTTCTTTTTTGGACCACATGCTGCTGTTAGCCATAGGCGCGCCCAGGGGGTCTGCCCCACCCCCTAGCGGTGAAAGTTGTGTGCTCACTATTAAAATTATCGGGTTCTCTATCCAAAGGTGCTAAACCATGGTACTTCCCGAAATTCCTGGGTGCGCCCCTGCTGTTGACCCTGGCCCACCCACTGTTTGAGACGTTCCTACGTCTATGTTCCTCCCACGACAGAAGGAGCCATTACTGTTGGTGCGGTGTCGGGGCTTTGTCAAGTTTGTTGTTTCCCCACTAGCTTTGAACAATTTCAACTCTTACCTTGTGGCGTGGCGCGTATGGTAGGGTAGGATATGCTCACAGACAGCTCCAGCCCTGAAAACTTCGAAGGCGCTCACACTTACTTCCCCACGTGTACACGCATTTTCCCATTATCACTAGGAAGGAATTATATTTCTTCAGATAGCCGACTACTTGCCTGCGCGGCTGACTTTCCAGACGGTCACGTGACGACGATCTTCGACGGGGTCAAAGGTGAACCTCGAGGACTGCTTCCGCCGTGCCCTCGGGCGCTTGTGCGCCAGCTGCGACACACGAGCGGCGAACGCCGACGGCAGATGGCAGCAGCCGAGTATGGAGGCTCGCCTACGGTGCGACGGGCGGTTCCGATTGTGGTTCGGCGGAGACTTGACACTATATCTACATATCGGGGTCGCATTGCTAGGCCTGGGTCACCACTGCCATGTTTGAGTGCTCGAAGTGACAGTGAAACGTGCCTGCGGTGGAGATGTGTGGCACATTTGATGTGCGAACAGCCATTGCCGGTCAGGCTTTGTGTTGCCCCGCGGTTATTGTCGAGGAAGTGCTCCGGTAGTTCGGCGTCGCCCAAACTGCACGCTCTCCGCCGGTGACGTACCGCCTTTGTCTCAGTTACTCTGTCGTATTGTATCTGCTTCATTTTCCGTTCATTATATTGTTCAGTTTATCAGTGTGGTTGGTATTTCAGTAGTGATGAAGTTCATCGGTTGTCATCGTGTGTGAGCGTTAGGCTGTGAACGTATTCATGGGCACCCTTTGGAACTGTTGCTGCTCTTCTCTTTCTTTCTTTTTGCACACAAAGGTTGCACAAAAACCGGCAACTCACAGTAAAGTGGCATGAATCAGATTGTTTTCATCGTTGTTCAGAGATTTCAGTCCGGGACTAGGCCTATGTGAATAATTGTGCTTGCAAGCAGTTTGGTAGTTCCGCACATGCATGCATGGTCGATGCATGCATTAGATGCCAATAATTATACAATCTGGGCTTGTTGTCCTCAGGCCAAATGAAGTCATCTGGGGAGAAGATGTCAAATTACCGTTTTGGTTCAGTGTGCAATGCGTTGCATGTTTATAGGCTATATTTATACGAGGAGCTCGAAAAACGGGCTTGCACTTTCATATATAACACCAAATACTATCTCTTGTGCCCTGTCGTACCCAGAATGTCCTACTTGAGGTCACGCAGCAGACGCTGACCTCCCTAAAATCATTTCAGCTGGATGGATCTACCAGTGTAATTTGGTTAGATCGCGTCGGATGACAACAAACAACCGCTTCAGGCGGTAAAAGCAGCACCTGCGATCGAGTTGGTGATGTCACTATAACATAATCTAGCATGCATCTGAAAACAGACATATGCATGCTTCACCTATGGTGACCTCGCAGGTAGGGATACTGTCGTAACCGATAGGTATACCGATTTTTAAACGACTTGGATATCTTTTCCAGTCCGAAGCAATCATTATATTTGAATGAAATGAGCAAGGTATTTATCTCTTGAAGCACTGTCTTGAGCATTATGTTCAGTAGTACGATGATAAGTCCTGATCTTAACCCACCCAGTCTTTCCAGCCAGATCCGCATACCCCGTCTCGGGGGAGGGTGTCATTATATACCGTCTTTCATCTCCAAACTATAAGCGTCGCACGAAAACGAAAGGGTGTCATTGGAAAACGCTCGACGAGTAGGGCCAGAAATCACCCTGAACAAGTTTATGAACTAAAAAAGTGACGTCACTAGAGGTTAAGTGGTCACAAATGACGTCATGTTTTTGGCTCTGGGGAGTTCATTTTGTGAAAGATATGAAAAACATAGCTTATTTTGAATCAGAAAAGGAAAGTGAATTCAACCATGGTCCAAAAATGTTTTCCCACGCAAAAATAAGAGTGTTTATTTATTATTCGGAAAATTGAGTATTCGATTCTTCTCCATTTTTACTTTCCAATAGTTTGAGAACATATGGAAGCGTTGTTTTAAGTAAGCTTAGTCTCATAAAAAGTGCTTACTTTAGCCAGAATCTTTGACTTTAGCCGCAATGAGCAGATATGCAAAACAAATGTCATGAAAAAGTAAAGATTCAAAAATGCCACTGTTGCATTTGTTACGTTCCTAACGATAAGTAAACGCTGAAAATTTCATTCAAATATCTTCATCCGGTAAAGCGTGACGACAGGTTGAACTTTTTTGGACGTGGCCTCACTTGACCCTGACTAACTCGGTGACCGTGGATGATCTGACCTCAAAATCTTCACACAACATGTCCACTTGATGGTGTGCGAAATTTCGGAGCGCTGCCCCACGCCGTTTCTTCACTGCCCGCGGAAAGCCTTAGGGCACTTTGATAGCAAATCAACTTTGGATGTTATGATATGAACCCGCCCCAACACGACGGCTGTGCTTCGTTTGAACTTCTGTTTGTCACTGTGTCCCCTGCCAGGATTTTTTAATACATTCCCGCGAGCACCGCTTTATTCAATGCAGAGGTGCCCTTTCTCGGCACCGTTGCTGGGCAGTCGCGTTGACGGGTCTGCTCTCAGACTCCCAGCACTCTGAGACTACCAGCAGCACGTTGTGCACACGGCGGGCCGTCCGGGCTCCTCGGGCCTGGTCCTGGGACCAAGCCCGATGAAAAAGAATCTCAATCTGCTCTGAAAAAGAATCTGCTCAACGGCGAGTCATGCCCACGTCGCATGCCCCGCTCGTGTCGAGCCGGATGCCGCGGGCGCTGGCCGGTCAGCGTTAATCACGCGCCACGGCGCGAGCACTCCCCGGTGACTGCCATCTCCTGGTTAGGAGCCGGCCGAGGAAAAGCCTGCCAGGGGTCAGACTCGAACCAACGACCTTCCGCACTCAAACAGACGCATTCGCCAACTGCGCCACCGAGGCGGGAGCCGAAACCCTGGAACCGCACACACGAACAGAATCGTTCAGGCCTCGCCCTTGCTCATAACTACAGCTATAACTATAGCGGGAAATGATGACCCAACTCATCGACGAGCCACATCGAGGCACACCATGTCCTCCATCGAGAGGTGGAGTTCGGAGGTGTCGTAGCTTGCTCGCGGTGACGGGAACGACAGACCAACACCGAGACACGTACTAATATATTCCCGATAGTTATCATACACTTGCAGCTTGGGCCGAAGCCGGTGCGGACGACCAATCAGGCGGCGGCGGACGTGCGGCCGACCAATCAGCGACAGATGGCAGCGTGACGTCACCATCGGGCCGGGTCGTGGGCTCTGTGTGCGATGAGCGATCCGATGCGGTCACCGTGTTCGGGTGTAGAGAGGCGTAAATAACGTCAGCTACGTTTCCACATAAGAATGCAGCAGCCCCACCCCTCCCACCTCCCCGATATGTTCCCGATACAATATCATGTGTTTTACCGACCGCTATTCCGAACAACACATGCATCGTACCATAGCCGGCCAACTCTGTCATTTTCGGGCCGGTGACCTGACATTGGGTCACGCCTAGACAGGCTACACCAAGGTGAAGGCCAGAAGCACACTACCATGCATTCAGCAACGTACAAAACCCCGACCACGACAGCCCGTGTTCGATGACCATTCATGGCCTGGCTAGGTCGTTCCTTTGCCGAGGGCTTACTTCGCATACGTAGGTTCGAGTGGTCGCTGCGGTCACTCTCATTCCTGGAATGCGGCATGCGAATAAACATTAAAAGGCCGATTGCCTCTGAAGGGTGCTGGAACAAATCGACCCAAAAACGTTCATCGAGATAATATTGCAGATAGGGTTGCTTATAAAGACCTGACACATGCTCTTGAATCGGAAATGCACCTCGACGTCACCGTCCCGCTCCCGCAACGTCGCAATGAAAACAGTCTGCGCCTTCTCAACGAGCCACGTAGCTTGAGAGCCGACTCCAGACGAACGGCGGGTCCATCGTCTCTTCGCCTCCAAATTCAGGGACGGGAACCCATTAAAAGTCCTCGTCGACGCTGCCATCGGGACTATCCAGTCCGACTTCTTCGTAGTCCTTCTCCAGGGCTGCCAGATCCTCGCGAGCCTCTGCGAACTCCCCCTCTTCCATGCCCTCGCCGACGTACCTGTAACACCCAGGGAACACCAGTTGGAGTACACACAGCAGGGCACCCAGGAGCCAGAGGTATAGCTTTGTATGTTTTTTGGAGGGCACTTGCCCCCACCCCCCTCCCATCCACTTCCAATGTTGGCTTTGTCCTCCAAGCAATTCAATAATCTCAACTTTTAGCATGGAACCCTGTGTGGTATGCCCCTCCTTCTCACCAAATCCATTTGAACCCACCCATTGCCTTCATGTTATTTGTGTTTGAGGGCGCCTCGACTACTAAGGTCATTTTGCGCCCTCGGTCAATACTGTCATTACCTCCCAAATTTCTACCAAAATTACACCAGCCAGTTCCAGCAAAACACGACCTCCACACCCCCACTAATGACGACCCAATGGCGCGTCAGGGGTTGGTTAGGTTGGTTAATGGTTTTACGACACGTCGACTGTTGAGTCATATAGCGTCGCCAATCTCTCACGCCGATTGGTCGCGGGCGAAGAGTAGCGACAGGTGAGACTCGAACCCACAATCTTTCGATTGTGAGGCGAGCATCTTACCCCTAGACCACTCGTCCCCGGCGTGTCAGGGGAGAACCTCTTGACTTGACCCCGCTTCATGTGGTTAAAAAGAGAGAAAAGCCCAGACACCTATGGAGATGTTTGTATCTTCCAGGGCCACACCGTGAATCACAGGTTGTTACGTCCTTGTGCGAAAACCTGACCTGACCTAAGCTAACTATTGTTCTGCCAGAACTGTCATTGCTCATGTGCCACATGCCCGTCATTTCGTCCGTGCGGTTCATCGCTGAGACTGCGAAACTTCCCCGAGAATGGAGACGAGGTGCGTTCAGTCTGACCCACCGGCCAGACAGCCAGCCGCGAGACCTCGCACACCGGCCTGTGACCGCACCCGGTCCACCGCCGCGCTCCGATGCTGTCTGGGGGCTGCGGGAGCTTGTCCCCCCCATAACTATCTGGGTGCTGCGGGAGCTTCCCCCCCCCCATGACTATCTGGGGGCTGCGGGAGCTTGTCCCCCCATGACTATCTGGGGGCTGTGGGAGCTTGTCCCCAAAACTATCTGGGGGCTGTGGGAGCTTGTCCCTCATAACTATCTGGGGGCTGCGGGAGCTTGTCCCCCCCCCATGACTATCTGGGGACTGCGGGAGCGCACGGCGTCGGGTCGCACACAGGGTGTAATTGGTTGACGTCGTAGGAGCTGTTCCCAGCCTGCAGCCTGCTCCTTCACCCCTCGAGTGTAACCCTCCACCTCGGGAGCGGATACAGGGGGAGGCGGACACTGGGAGCTTGTGCCCCCGATGACAATTCCTGGATCCGCTCCTGCTCCACCTCAGTGTCAGCTGTTTGAGCCGGCGTCATGTGACAAGTGAAGAGCTGCCAGAACAGCTGCCAGCACAGCTGCCCACGTGGTGTCACTTTATGAAGAGTTAGTTGGGGGACGAAATGATCCTTTTGATGGCCAAACTGCTTTTAAAAAATCATACGTATCTAGTATACGCCCATATGTCCAATGGCTAAGCTTCAGCCTGACTGGAGGGGGAGGGGGGAGCAAATCGATGATTAAGGTGGCCAAGTCAATGAACGAAGGGCAGTAGCCCCCTTAGCATTCACCGCGACACCTCCGACTGCCCTCCGCTGCGGCCCTCACCAGTGGACGAAGGCGCGCTTGGCGTACATCAGGTCGAACTTGTGGTTGAGCCGCGCCCAGGCCTCGGCGATGGCGGTGGTGTTGGAGAGCATGCAGACGGCGCGCTGCACCTTGGCCAGGTCGCCGCCGGGCACCACCGTCGGCGGCTGGTAGTTGATGCCCACCTGACCGCACAGGGTCACACACATTCTCACCTGACCGCACAGGGTCACACACATTCTCACCTGACCGCACAGGGTCACACACATTCTCACCTGACCGCACAGGGTCACACACATTCTCACCTGACCGCACAGGGTCACACACATTCTCACCTGACCGCACAGGGTCACACACATTCTCACCTGACCGCACAGGGTCACACACATTCTCACCTGACCGCACAGGGTCACACACATTCTCACCTGACCGCACAGGGTCACACACATTCTCACCTGACCGCACAGGGTCACACATTCTCACCTGACCGCACAGGGTCACACACATTCTCACCTGACCGCACAGGGTCACACATTCTCACCTGACCGCACAGGGTCCACACATTCTCACCTGACCGCACAGGGTCCACACATTCTCACCTGACCGCACAGGGTCACACACATTCTCACCTGACCGCACATGGTCACACACATTCTCACCTGACCGCACAGGATCACACATTCTCACCTGACCGCACAGGATCCACACATTCTCACCTGACCGCACAGGGTCACACATTCTCACCTGACCGCACAGGGTCACACATATTCTCACCTGACCGCACAGGGTCACACACATTCTCACCTGACCGCACAGGGTCACACACATTCTCACCTGACCGCACAGGGTCACACACATTCTCACCTGACCGCACATGGTCACACACATTCTCACCTGACCGCACAGGGTCACACACATTCTCACCTGACCGCACAGGGTCACACACATTCTCACCTGAACAGTCACACACACGCACACGCACACGCACACACACACACACATCTGGTGGTGGTTGTGACTTTACGACGCACTCAGCAGCTGAGGCCATATGGTGCCGCCTGCTTCTCACCCCGGCAGGAAGGGCGGGCATCGCGGGGAATCGAACTCCGTACCTCTGGACGCCAGACGTGCAGCCGGATCATTGAGCTACCTTCGCCCCATCACATAAGCACACACACACTTGAATGGAATAGGGTGATAACTTGGTATCTTGAACAGGTTGGTCGCAATGTTAATTCTTATAATTCGTGGTGCGAGCAAGTTGCTATAATATATCCCCCCCCCCTTCCTACATTGTCGAATTTCCCATTTTCATTCTCCTTGTACTAGGCCATCATGGAGTGCATTATCTACTTATGTGTCGGTAGTTACGAGTCATCAGGACCATTCCTGATCATTGAGGGCGGGTAGTCCTGTCATCTTTGGAGCACTGCTTGACTATTTATTCAATAAACACATCGTGTCGGAAGTCACTTTTCGAGCTGGTACTGATTTTCGTGTTTTTACCAACGGTAACAATCCCATTGTCAGTACTGGTAGTTGATAACTTCTTTCATTGGGTGATATCACACCTTGATAGCTAACTCTCATACACACAGCCCATGCCATATATTCTTCATGACACATTCTTCATCCATATATGTCATCCATATATAGCATGACATATTCTTCGATTAAAAATAAAAATAAGCCCCGTCATGTCCGCATATTATAGCATAGCGCCGTCCCACAACACGTGACACAAACCTAGTCCAAAGAACGACACGTCCTTAAACAAAACTTGTATGAAAACAAGCTGGACATAGCGTCGCAATTTCGAGCACATGAGAGGTGAGCGCATCATTCACCACTGGCACGCTCTCCCGTGCAAAAGTGCAAGCTCGAAAGGTGAGCGGCCCGTGCCGCGTTACCTTGAAGCCGGTGGGACACCAGTCGACGAACTGGATGCTGCGCTTGGTCTTGATGGCGGCGATGGCCGAGTTGACGTCCTTGGGCACCACGTCGCCGCGGTACAGCAGGCAGCAGGCCATGTACTTGCCCTTGCGCGGGTCACACTGCCGGTCAGACGGCACGGGTCATCGGTCACTGTCACTGGTCACACTGCCAGCCGGATGGCGCGGGTCACCGTCACTGGTTATTGTCATCGGTCCCTGTCACTGGTCATTGTCACCGGGCACTGTCACTGGTCACACTGCCGGTCAGACGGCACTGGTCATCGGTCACTGTCACTGGTCACACTGCCAGCCGGATGGCGCGGGTCACCGTCACTGGTTATTGTCATCGGTCCCTGTCACTGGTCATTGTCGTCGGTCCCTGTCACTGGTTGTGTGGTCACTGTCGAACTGGCACACTGCTGGTCAGACGGCACGGGTCACCAACACTGGTCATTGTCGTCGGTCACTGTCAGTAACTGGTCACACTGCTGGTCAGACGACGGGTACCAACACTGGTCATTGTCACCGGGCACTGTCACTGGTCACACTGCCGGTCAGACGGCACGGGTCACCGTCACTGGTCATTGTCGTCGGTCACTGTCAGTAACTGGTCACACTGCTGGTCAGACGGCACGGGTCACCGTCACTGGTCATTGTCATCAGTCACTGTCATCAGTTTCACAGTCAGTACAGTAGGCGGTCGTCCTCAGTGACCGGCAGATCACCATTCAAGTCGCCATTAGTTGCTATCAATCACAACGCCTAAATACCAGCCTCCCCCCCCCGCCCTCCCGATAAATGGATGATCACAGTTATAGTTTAATTGTTACTGTTACATAGTTAATGTCAAATTGTTAAATTGATGCCAATACTAAAGGTAGAACTAAAACTGAAACGCTTGTGGTGTGCAATGCAAGTATGGTTTGGAGGAAGTTGGAGTTGCAGGGGGGAGGTTTGCGTTCAAGCTGCAATACCTGCAATATTAAATAATCCATGCATGGACCGAGTTTCCCCTAGACCTTGACCTCTTACACCCGATATGATTTATACAGCCCTCACAAAGCTCCACACCAAATTGCATGACCTCTAGCCAAAACCAACATTTCGATATCAACACGTACACCGTCTATATCTGCCATAGCCAGCATTCAACTTTTCACCTCGCAATAACGTCCGGACAATTCTGGCCCCTGGCCGCATATCCCTCCCAGCCTCTGACCGTGACCCCGGCGTGTTGACCTCGACCCAGCGTACCTTGACCATCTGGTTGGCCGGCTCGAAGCAAGCGTTGGTGATCTCGGCCACGGAGAGCTGTTCGTGCTTGGCGCGGTCGGCCGACAATACTGGCGCGTACGTCACCAGCGGGTAGTGGATGCGCGGGTACGGCACCAAGTTAGTCTGCCAACCCCAGTGACGTCATCGGATGCTGAGACAGCCGACGGCTACACACTGCTGTTGCCGTCTAGATGTCACCGAATGTGCCTGAATATGTCTGAAGCATTGCCGCCACATCACATTTTTGGAAAACTTCCACTAGAGCTGGCACAGAGGCTGCCCAAAATGCTGTCTTGCCAGCTCCGAATCATTTCGAAACGCTTACTCGACTCCAAGCGCTGTGATTGGCGAATACAATGGGCGGGCACGATATGGGGAGTGTTCGGGCTAGCCTGTACGGAACCCAAACTGGGAACGAATACTTTGTGCTTGGACCCAGCTCAATCATTCTACGGTGAGATGTCATATGTTTAAGGTACGGCCGGCACGCGTGGCTGCGAGCTCATTTACCAATCACTCCCCGAAAAGAAGAACAAGTGACGAGGAGCTGAAGAACGCGAGGTCAATGAAGCCGGTAACGGAAAGGCTTTAATCCATGACTGGAGATCTCTCACAAAGTCATTGGGTTCAAGTCCATGTTTTCAAGGCATATTTTCAGATTGAATAGGGAAAATGACGACTTAACATTTGCAGGGTACCAAACCAGGGGATCCAGACCGCCCGACCCACCCGGGATCTCCAACTATACTTAAAATGAGTGAGTAACTTTGAGTGAAGTCAACAAGGTGGGGTGAATGAGGTATAGTCAAGGAAGTCCTCACTATAACACCAGTGTGAAGCAGGGACGGCGTCCGCACCTGGAACTCGGTCAGGTCGACGTTGAGCGCGCCGTCGAAGCGGAGCGAGGCGGTGATGGAGGAGACGATCTGGCCGATCAGCCGGTTCAGGTTGGTGTAGGAGGGCCGCGCGATGCCCAGGTTGCGCCGGCAGATGTCGTAGATGGCCTCGTTGTCCACCATGAAGGCGCAGTCCGAGTGGTCCATGGTGGTGTGCGTGGTCAGGATCGAGTTGTACGGCTCGACCACGGCTGTCGACACCTGGCGGGCGGAGGCGTAACTTTTAGTTGAAGATGCCGTCGAGAGCGGCGTTGCCGGCTTCCATCGCAGTTCTGGCTTGCAGGTGAAATATTGCCACATCATCCGAGATTCAATGTTGCATGCAGGGGTGTTGTTTTATATACCTTTGAGGGGACCCATCAATGCTGGCCTTCCCCCAATAATTTCAACTTTTAACACTGGGACCCATGGAATGTGTCCCCCAATCTATTTGGGAGCACATTCCAATTGTCCTGGCTCGTGCAATATTTTGAATAGCTGAGCCCAATACCTTACTGTATCTTCCCCCCCCCCCCATTCACAAAAATTTTCAGAAATCAATACCTGTGGTTGCACGTCATAGTATTTAGCACGTGTCATGCTGTTGACAGAAGTGGACAATTACGCATCGAATTAGGCATATAATATAATAGTTGAAATGCATCAAATTATTATTTTTAGGTGCATTTCAACTTCAAGGACGCCTTAGGAGCATTGCAGGTGCCCGAGCGCCAGCAAAGGAATACAGTTATACACCAGTGACCAACATCCCATCGTGCTGAGACTGCCATCGTGATGCGACTGCCACGACCCCCCCCCCCCCGTGGTGGCTAAAATGGCACGTGGTGGTTGAAGTCCCGGCTGTGCGTCGACCACCCATCCATCACGACGAGCCGGTGTGACATAGGCGTGCCTCTACTCGATGATTTTCTGAGATGGGCGAGACAGGCAACTTTGGTTGTGATGATATGCTAATCAAAGCTTCACATAAAACAAGCCTCAAACTACCATACCACATATGCGCACGTACGTCTTTATGCACCTCATATGTGACCCATTTGAGCTTCGATCTCACACATTATTGTCGATTTAGTAGCTGACTATGCTTAATGTGTTCAGAGTGCGGTAAGCCTATGCTGCAGTGTCTTGGAGTTCAGACTCCTATTGCACGCATCGCGTGGTCAACTCGTGCCAACTCGTGTCAACTCGTGTCAACGTCGAATAGTTCGGTAGACCATGTGGTTTAGCTTGAGGTGTTCACAATCATGGCGTGCGAAGCTAAGAGGGAAGAGTTGGGTGGTCTGGTGACTGATACTCGCTGTATCCTATAAGGTGCGCCGGCATAGCCTGGCATGTCCGATTTCACCCGGAGTGGAAATGATCCTACTCGATGTGCAGGACACCATCGCGCCGGCGGCGTTGGATCTCACTCGAAACTTCGCATTTCACGTGTTGTCGCGGACCTCGCCTGCAGACCTGGATCTCGCCGCATGGGTGTCTGACCTCCCCCGAGGACGTCAACCTCACCTCAGTGATAAATTATTGGTGAAATAGGGTGGAATGTACCACTTTCTGAACACTTAATAGACATCCTTCCCTAAGAAGTATTGATGTCGTGTTTCTTGATGTCTTCATGCCTCGCTTCTAAAAATTGTTCGTGTGTACGTGTCATGCTTATGCTCCTCAGTGTATTGTGATACACAAGCATCTCGTAACACAATTCCCGGTGCTACGAGATGCATAACTGATATACAGACCTACAGACATAACAGGCCTATGATGTGGTCTGTTATACGATATCATTTGTTGATGGTATGTTACTTGTTATCAGCATCATTAATATATGTACTTTTGTAATAGACGTCTCCCAAATCAAAGAACACGCAAGTATGAGTGCGCTACTGGCTCGGAATTGAGCTTGAGGGACTTTGACGATATTCCAAACGACAGGCTTCCGTGGCAAATTCAGACATCCTACTGTACTCGATTCGACACCACACACCTAACGAAAAACCAATATTTTAACACTGCCTCGCCTGGAGGATCGATTGAGCACCGGGGCAGCGGGCGTCACCTGAGGTGCCGGGCGTCACCTGAGGCGGGCGTCACCTGAGGGGGCGGGCGTCACCTGAGGTGCCGGGTAGACGGTGAACTGCAGCTTGCTCTTCTTGCCGTAGTCCACGCTGAGCCGCTCCATCAGCAGCGAGGTGAAGCCGGAGCCGGTGCCGCCGCCGAACGAGTGGAACACCAGGAAACCCTGCAGGCACAGCAATATGGGTGACAGGAGGAAAACATGCAGCAACACAGGTGACAGGAGGGAATCCAGCAGGTACAACGGCACAGGTAACTGCAACACAACAACACCAGGAAACCCTGCAGGCACAACAATATGGGTGACAGGAGGAAAACATGCAGCAACACAGGTGGCAGGGGGGAATACTGCAGATACAATGACACAGCTAACTAGGACCGCATCAGGAAACCAAACGGGTGTGTGAGTGTGCTTGAGATAGAGAGCTACGAAAAATAATGAGACGAGAGACAAGAGACTGGAGACAAGAGACAAGAGATCAGATACAAGAGACTGGAGACTAGATATTTCACACAGGAGACTGGAGACAGGGAACCGCAGACGGCATACTGGAGACAGGAGACTGGAGGCATGAGACTGGAGGCATGAGACTGGAGGCAGGAGACTGGAGGCAGGAGACTGGAGACTGCGGGTGTGTGGGACGGCTCACCTGCAGGCCGACGCAGTTCTCGGAGAGCTTGCGGATGCGGTCCATGGTGGTGTCGATCACCTCCTTGCCGACGGTGTAGTGGCCGCGCGCGTAGTTGTTGGCGGCGTCCTCCCTGCCGGAGATGAGCTGCTCCGGGTGGAACAGCTGCCGGTACAGCCCCGTGCGGATCGAGTCTGACGGCAGCAGCAGGTCCAGGTGAGAGCGGGGTTGGCACAAACCAGCCTTGTCCTGGATTCTTGGCGTCCGGAAGGTTGCACTCTCCGGAAAATTATCCGTTCATTATTCTCGCTGAGAGGATGACAACGGTGCCGCTTGGCAAGGAAATTGCGCGAAGTTGAATTGCTCTTTGGTAAAAATGACCATCATACGGGTTATCGAACCGATACTTGCAGTCCAGTGATGTTACACTGTGTAGTTGTGAATGAAAATGAAGCCCCGGCCAATGAGGCAGGCCACTTGACGTGTTCTTATTTGCTGCACTTGTTACTCCCAATCCAATTATTCATCAACAGGAAAAGCAAACTCTGTTATCCCAAAGCCCAAGACTACACAGAGGAGCTTCTGATGTCCCAAAAAGAACCAAAGACATCCTCTCCAAATCTGATAGATCAAAAAGTATCCTCTCCAAGGCTGAGATCCCAAGATATAAATGCAACCCTGTGTGGGAGCCCCTGCAGCCGGCGACCACGCGCGTCCACCACCGGTCAGGGTACGTGCACCACTTTGGGTCACACACACAGGTAACGGACGGATCTCTACTCGTACACATGGGTGGATAATCCCATGGGGCACGTGTGGCAGGTGCCACAGCAACTTTTGTTGAAAAGGCCATCTTTGGTACCTCTGTTATTGCGAAGTTACCTTAGCTGTCTTAGGAGATATCTTAGATAAAGATGCATTGTAAGATATCTTAGATACAGATATCAATGTAAGGTATCTTAGATAAAGATATAATTGTAAGATATCTTAGATAAAGATATAATTGTAAGATATCCTTGATAAAGATATCATTGTAAGATATCTTACATAGAGATATCATTGAAGGATATCTTGTTAGGATATGATCTGAGCTCTCATGCCGCAACAACTTTTCATAACCCTCCACCAATGTTGGTATGAATAGGCGGCGAAATGGCTAAACACAAAGGGAGACGCAGATCATGACAGGGCCTTCCCTCAGTTCGGGCCTCCTGAAATCTTCACTGAGAGGCCTCCTGAGCGCTATGAGCCTTTTGGAATCTTCATGAGGGCGTTCGGTCCACGGTTGTGGGACCTTCTAAAATCTGGATATGGGGCCTCCTGTCGTGAGCCAAGCATGTCCCATGAAATATGCATGAAGGAACCCCATCGTTGTGAGCTGCCGCTCACAACGATGGGCCCACACGGAGCCCCATGGGGCTCCGCCACGGGTTCTAAGTTTGGGGCGACACACGTAGTCGGAGAAAATCCAACCAGAAGCATGAAATATACCCAGGACATTGCTACCATATCTGGCTGACAATGCCCCATCAATGGTCACATGATTTCGATACAGTACACAGGCAACATGGTGAAAATCCCCGGAGGAAAGTTTCGGTTGCCATGTCCCTAGAGTGGCTCATGTACCCCATTTCGGGAACTCCATCCTCTCGGGTAAACCCCATTTCGGTTACTTTGCCACTGCGGCTGGGAAATCATGGACACGTGTGTCTCATATCGTACAGCTCATATCGTATCCGTGTTCGGCGTTCAATCACGGTTTCGCCAAAGCTCACTTCCAGAGGCGCAGCCAAAGGGGGTTCCGGGGACCTGCTTAGCATTAGCTTAGCTTAGCTTAGCTTAGCTGCACCACTTAGCAACCAGAAATACACCAGATCAAACAAGAAATTTGGAGATTTTCGCCACGCAAAATCAGAAATTTTCTGCGCGCTTCGCGGGCAGAAAGCGTTTTCTATTTCATGACATTTTTGGTTTCCTCCTCCCTTAAGAAAATCCTGGCTGCACCCCTGCCCACTTCAGTGGCACCTATACGCTTCTCGATGCGCCGAACGTAGCTGTGTATGTCACAAAGCTCTAAAATAAATTTTGTAACCTCCAGGGATCATGGAATGTGAATACGGCGGCCAATCACGACTTCGTCAAAAGCGGTCCCAGTAGTGCTTCGGGGAACCCTGAAACTGCCACCGCTCAATTACACCAAGCAAGAGCGCTTCGGGTCCGCGAAGCCTATAAATTTATAGAGTCGGCACTGCCCTTGAAGCAGGAGGCATCAAGACATATTTTAGGAAGCTTTATATCACTGGAGGGGACGATGACGACATAATATAAACGAAAATGAAAAATTTGGTCCGGATCGACTGATATTCCCCTATAAAATGATGAAATCTGCGGACCACCTAAGGAAATCCCCTCCCTCCCCCCACCACACACACACCCAGCTTCCATGTCAGTTAGTTATTTTGGCTTTAGGGCGCTTCGACCAGAGTTGATCACTGGGGGGGGGACACACTCGACGTCCGGGGGGGGGACACACTCGGCGTCCGCTCGCTGTCCAACTTCGTTGCGACGGTGGTGCCGACTCAGACTCACCCTGGTATGCATCTACACCTTACATAGTGTAGAGGCCGAGGGCTGTCGGTGGGTGCTGTGCGGGCCATTGAGGCTGCACTGTGCAGTGTGCAGAGGATCGTGATTCGTGACGCCTGATTCGTGACGTGTGATTCGTGACGTGTGATTCGTGACGCGTGATTCGTGACGCGTGATTCGTGACGCGTGATTCGTGACGCGTGATTCGTGACGCGTGATTCGTGACGCGTGATTCGTGACGCGTGATTCGTGACGCGTGATTCGTGACGCGTGATTCGTGACGCGTGATTCGTGACGCGCGATTCGTGAGAGCTGCGCCGACCGACGCTCACCGATCACGGTCGGCTCCAGGTCCACCATGACGGCACGTGGCACGTGCTTGCCACGTGACGTCTCGCTGAAGAACGTGGAGAACGTGTCGTCGAGCATGGAGTCGGATCTGTGGCCGTTGGCGGTCTGGCTGCTCGGCGCTGAAACGGTAGGACGGCTGGTGAGCCACACACACCGACAAAAAGGAGGTTTGAGAACATGTTCGTTAGGTTGCTCACGAAAGGACAGTTATCGGACTCGATGTTTTGAATGAGTGCAGTTTTTTGGCAGTGAGAACCTTTATTTTGCGGATTTATGTCATGGCCCAAGTAAGCTTCCCAACATTCATGCGTAGCATGTGTGGACAGTGGCGGATCGAGAAGGCTAGTTTTCGACCGGTTTGGGGGATTTCAAACTTTGTTCCCCGATTGCGATACACTGTTCAGATTTGAACAGCCAACAGGTCCCGTAGGGATAATATTTTTTCCAATTAAATGTTTTACATTTCGGGGACTTGCCATTCAAGAGCGAAAGTTCTGAAAAAAACGACATTTTTTGGGCGGGGGACATGGCGCTCCACCAATTTCGTGGCTGCTCTACAGCATAACTGTCGACTTAGTACATTTGGGAGGGCATTGGCCCACCCAATGTTGGCTTACCCGTCCCCAATAACCTCCATTTGAAAATGGAAACCCATGGGCCCATCTCCCTCCCCAAATTTCGGCTCCGCCGGTCCCACCTCTCGACCCAGGATGTACTAGCGTGCCGACCCAGCATGTACCGATGCACCAGCGTATCGACACAGGATGTACCAGCGTACCGACCCAGGAGGTACCGATGCACCAAGGGGCCTGGTGCGACGGCTGACGTTGCAGAGCGCGTCCGTAAACACTACACAAGGCAGATCACCACCGGCTGGCACTATGCCAGCCACTAGAATGGCCACTGGAATGGCGGTGATATCTGTACCACGGCCTTCATTAGTCTGCCCATTTCAATCACTAATCGCCACAATCAAAATAGGACCTTTCAAGAGCACGAACGATATTTTGGCAGTGCACATAGGATATGTACTATATAATATGTATATATGTAATTATGTATATATATATAAATATATACCTACATATATATATATATATATATATATATATATATATATATATATATATATATATATATATATATACGTCAACCTACGTACAGCAGTCGTCACACCCTATCCATTCAGTGTCGAGGCTCGGAATGAAAGGAGGAGCCAGCCGCGCCCGTGCCCTCCCCTGGGTCGAGTCTTGTTGCGTTCCCCAATATCTGCGTGGTGTTCGGTCACAAGCAGCACAGTCGTGCTGAATTTTCAACCACTAAGTAAGTAAAGATTTACCAAAATATTAAATCACTCCATCAGTTCATTTCGAAATAATGTCTGTCCAGAAATCTTCTTCAGAGACAAGACGAACGTTTGACGCTGGTGTCAAGGTCAAGGGGGCGGTGTCAGGTCAAGACCATGACCGCAAAGCAAGCAATAGATAGGCTGGGAGCTGTTACGCAAGTAAAGCTGGGCTAAGCTATGACAATTGATCCTCTGCACATTTCAAATACAACCATGGGGAAATTTTTCATCACTCGAAGGCAAAATGCGGATTGAGGGGGCACTTTACCGCAATTAGGATGATAGGTGATATGATGGATGATATGGATGATGATATATGGATGATGATAGGTGTCAATCTGGAAAATTAATGCAAATGGTTATAAGATGAACCGCCGATACCTTCAAAGAGCATAAATGTTGTCGTTGCATTCATTGGTACTGCTATTGAAAACCAGCTGGATTTTGCACAAGCTGGCGGTGCCAAATATCGATATGAGCGAGTATTTATATCACATTTAGTCAATATCAGCGAATATCAATACCACGGCAGGGTGAAGATATCACAGTCCGGCACGGAGCGGCAGGGTGAAGATATCACGGCCACGGAGCGGCAGGGTGAAGATATCACGGTCCGGCAAGGGGCGGCAGGGTGAAGATATCACGGTATGGTTCCCGACACGGGGCTACAGGGTGAAAATATCACGGTCCGGCACGGAGCGGCAGGGTGAAGATATCACGGTCCGGCACGGAGCGGCAGGGTGAAGATATCACGGTCCGGCACGGAGCGGCAGGGTGAAGATATCACGGTCCGGCAAGGGACGGCAGGGTGAAGATATCATGGTCTGGTGTACACCCGGCACGGAGCGGCAGGGTGAGGATATCACGGTCTGGTGTGCACCCGGCATGCGCCAGAGCACAATGCGACCGTGACGCACGCCCGCCAGACGTTCCGGTCGTCGTCTGCGCGCCGCCGCGGCCGTCCGGCGACGACGGCGGCGCGCACCAGGCCGTGATCGCCGCAGAACGCCGGCAAATGCCGCTTCCGGTCGGCGCGCGCGCTGATTGCCAAGATGGCGGTCGGCTCTGGCTGAGCGGTCCGCGCCGATAGCGGCCGACAATGCGCACAAAAATTCGCTCAAGCGGAGGAGCTCTGCAAGAAACCTGCAGAGTCGCTGCCTGGTTATTGCCGAACCAACAGCGGCACGGTTTCGTTTTTGTTCTCGTTGTCCATGCTCTTCGAGGCGTGGTCATCAGTGTGCATGATGATTAGGGTGATTAGCAGGCACGTGCCCGGGCCGGAGCGGATCCCCGCCCAACTATGTAGTCACCTTTTGCGGGACAGTGCTTGACTACAGTGGATACCTGATGTCTTCTGATTCGAAATACCTTACGTTGAATGAGGGCAGGACATTTTGCCACGTTTTAGTGATCGCCTTCTCCGGTAGCCACCGCCGGAAAATTATGCATGCGCGGCGCCAGCGGGACCAATATGGGCAGCTTAAGGGAGGGTCTCCCAGAAATTGTATGGCATGCAACATTTTATGTATATGGACATTGCATGAAAAGAAACGCATCAAAAGCACGGCTGTCCACCCAAACGTTTGCCCCAGGCGCCACCCTGAGAGCGGCAGCGCCACCCTGAGCGCGGCAGCGCCACGTCTTGAAGTACCAGTGGCCCACAGCTGCAATGTTCCAGCGACGCATTAGGCAAACTAACTTGTCATTGTGTGTAGTGGCCGCAGAATTTTAACATATTTTTGGGAAAATGTAAACAAAAATTATCTTCATCAACAGATCAGGCTAGGGTTAGGTTCGCTTATGTTTTTAAGTTATATTATTTACAAAAGGAAATTGTTTGAAGGTTGTCCATTTTTTTAAATAATAATTGTTTTCTGGCATGGAACGTTAGGTTATTTTGTACTTTATTTTCTATGCTATATTGCCCAACTCCAAGCCCCTTTCGGGTGTTATTTTGTCTCCCAATTGAAAAGTATGCATTTGCAGAGAAAATGGGGGATTGTATTATGTTAACCACATTAATAAACATTGCATTATAAAATTCCAAGACTTAAAAATTGCCTTAAACTGCAAGTTTACCCAATATTGCACCATGTTGTCACCAATAGTGTGGAGGGGACGAGTGGTCTAGGGGTGTTGTGAGAGATTGGCGACGCTACATGACTGAACGGTCGACGTGTCGTAAAAACCAATAACCAACCACAAATAGTGTGGAATACTTGTTGCCATGTATGTTGGCAGGAGGGGTGAGGAAATTCAAGTATCTGAGGTAAGCTCCTGCCACAATATGTAGGTAAATTTGTGCTTTAAGGTGTTTTATGAATTCTTGGAATTTACCTTTCCAGTGTTTTCAGCTTATGAATGTGACTAAGGTGATGGGACCACTGATTTTCTATGCTAATGCTTACTTCTCAGTTTGTGAGCAAAATAATACGAAAAGCATGGGCTTTGAGTTAGGTAACCGCATAAAAATTAAGTTAAAAAATATAATCAAAATGTAATGTAACATAACCTAACCTAACCTAGCCTAATCTCCCTTTGGAGAAAAAAGACCAAGAAATAAAATTTGAAACATGTCAAACAAGTTTCTTAATATTTCCTAACTTACAAAATCAAACCTAATACAACCTAATATAACCTAGCATAACCTGTTTTTGAAGAACACAAGTTCCAACTTCTTTTTATTCTTTTTTATGTTATTTTTGTATTTCTCAACTTGAAAAAACCTTAACCAACCTAACCTAACCAAACCTAGCCAATTTGTTTGCTTTGTGGAGGAAAAATATGTGTAAAGCTTGTCTAGTGAACACCTTAAAGCACAACAGTACCGCTCTGTCCCCCTAGGCCCTAGGTTGATTTTGAAATAGGTAAAAAAGGTGGTGACATTATGATCATATTGCAGTATTTTAACACAGCATATGGTGATTAACGACAGTGCATTGCCACCATAAGCATGATAACATGTTTTGGAGTTGGTCAGGATTGAATGTGGGTCGTCCACATGTGCTATCCTTCCCAGGTGCATTTCTTGAGGTTCTTCAAATGTAAAAGAAGTCCCAGATGCATACCTTTAATATCAGGTACAGAGCATCGACATCATGTGTGCAAGACAGTGATTGAAGTAACAGAAGTAACACTGAATTTCTGAAGCATATTTTTGAACACATTTCTTTATTGATCATTACATATTTTTACAAACAGTTATTATGGTTTAAATGTAGTTTTCCAGTCAGGCAGGAATAAAATTATATTTTTACAGTGAGATGTATGTTCTTTTAGAGCATGTATGCCTGTTCTTTACGCTTTGATGCCCTCTGTTTCTGCGGAACACAGAATAACTGACAAAAATTGATGGCAACATCCTGATCAAGCACTGTAAAGTTTTGTTTATGTCACCCACATCCCGTTGCGTACCTTTGATTTGGCGCTATGGGGACGAACGGATTTGGAGGGGGCCCAATTACCCCATTAAAAAGGTCCCCGGATTTCGACCACCTTTTTCAAAGGGGTCCATTTTTATTTTGATATAAAATAATTGGTGACCAACTTAATTGTCCTGTGGAGGGGTGCCCAATCTACCGTTACCCCCTTGCGCATCGAGCGCATTCGCCACACTTAATGCGATTCTCCAGTTTCTGCCAGGCCTCCCACGACCGTGGATGACCGTGTCTAGCAGAGCCATCTCGGTAGACAGGCCGGGCCGGAAACCGTACTGTTCTGGGCACAGTAGATGATGACTAGTCAGATAGTCTATCAGTTGTGTACACACGACACGCTCGCAGAGTTTTTCGACCACTGGCAATATCGATATTGGCCTGTAGTTGTTTGGGTCGTTTGCGTTACCACTTTTGTGCAGGGGTGTTACCATCGCCGTTTTCCATGACGGTGGCAGTTCACAGCTTGTGATGCATGAGTTGATAATGTTTAACAGATGCGGACCCACCACGCTAAACGTCATCTTGATCATCTGAATGGTGATGCCATCAGCTCCGGACGCTCGTGAGCCACCCATGCGCTGCAACGCTTTTGACAGCTCTGGCATCGTCACATGATACGGTGTGAATGCGCCGCTACAGACACGTGGGGGTCTTGGCCAGAGGGGCTCTCCGGGCGGCGCCATCGCTAAATCAGCAGCTACCGCGGCACCGACGCCGGTAAAATGCCGGTTGAGCCGTTCATGCCAATCAGGCGGTTGAATGGTTGTGCCAGGCTCTTCTATCGTTGACTTGCTGGAGGCAATAGGTTGGTTATTGGTTTTACGACACGTCGACCGTTGAGTCATATAGCGTCGCCAATCTCTCACGCCGATTGGTCGCGGGCGAAGAGTAGCGACTGGTGAGATTCGAACCCACAATCTTTCGATTGCGAGACGAGCATCTTACCCCTAGAGCACTCGTCCCCTGGAGGCAATAATGAACTTGCGGATGTTCTTCCACGGTGTGCGGGTACCAGCAGTATGAAAGTATTCTGCGCATGCGAGATGTTGAGCCGTTCGGAGTGCGCCCTTGTGCTCACGGTAATTCCGCTGGGCTTCTTCGCTTCGCGCTGCATCTCTGTGCTCGCGCGCCTGTTTCAGTGCTGCCCTTGCTGTATGAACGTCATCATGCTGCAACCAAGGCGGCGACCGGTGCTTCAGCTTGATTTGACGAAGGGGCATGTGATGGTCGACTATTGGCTGCCATGCAGCCATCCATGCGTCCCATTTGTCCGAGGTGGTGGTCGCTTGATAAACGGCGGACCAGTCGGCCAACAGCAGATCTAGGCACAAAGCATTTTGATATAAGCGTCTTGTCGATCGGATGGTAATGACGGTGGGCTGAGGGCGAGGCCTGTCAATTGTGATAGATGCAACAATGACGTCGTGATCGCTGAAATCTGTGTGAATGACTCGAACTTCTGTGGTCAGGTCAGATCGATTTGTAATGAGATGATCGAGGAGACTCGGGCTGTCTCCTTCTCGCCGTGGTGGGTGTGTGACGTTGGTTATCAGCTGGCTGAGGGACAGATCGCAAAGCGTACGCAGATAAGCCCGCACACCTAGTTTGTCGGGCTGCAGCACGTCAAAGTTGGTGTCACCGAGAAGAAATATGGGCTTGCCCGGGCTTAAGACGTGTGCCAGCTGATCATGTAGCTCCTCATTGGCCGGTGTCACTGCACTATTTGGGGAACGGTAGACAGCTCCAATGACAACTGTTGTTAGATCAGTCACAGTGATCCACAGTGACTCTAGAGATGAGTTCGGTGTAGGCACCCACAGTGGCTCGACATTGAGGCGATTACGGGAGATAATAGCGACTCCACGCCCGTGCGACACTTCCCTCCGCCTGATGTTGAAACCAGGTAAGATGAGGGTGCTGTCGTCCATATCTACGGAGAGCAGTGTCTCGGTGGCACAGAATATGTCAAATTGCTCAGTCGATAACAGTTGGTTGATGTCGTCTAGGTGTTTGGTCAGCGAGCTGACATTCCCGTGGCCGATTTTGAGTCGACGACAACGTCTCTGTTGCTGGACTTTACCGATGTTCTGCGTTTGATGGAGCGTCAATCGCGGAGGCTGCAAGAGACACCGGCTGAATGTTCGCCGTGGAGGTGGCATTGCACTCGCTGTGCTTTGTACAGCTGAGGGAGTTGGGCGGCACTCTACACGATGGGGGCTTCCCCAGTGCCGGGAGTAGTCTGCAAAGCAGCACTCCTTTGAGCTGATGTTATTGCTCGTTGCCTGGCTTTTCTCTTCACCTGTTGTCCGCCCCGGCATCCTCGCCTCCTCAGCCGTCGCCGACGTCCGACCGGGACCGGTTCGGCGGGGCGGACCAGGCCAGGGGAAGGCTCGACAAGGTTGTCTTTAGCGCCGGCCGCGGCCGGGCTCGGCTGACCGGGGTCGGTCCGGACCTCCGGATACGCAGACATCTGCGGCGGCTGTCCTAGGGGGCGGGGTTGACGGGGGTGGAGAGGTGCGAAACGATTGATGGTGTTGTGCCTGCGCGTTTCCGACTGGTGGCTGTTCGGCGGCTGGTGTACATGGCGATAGTTCTGTATGTTTTGCTGTTTTCTCATGTACTTGCATTGATGTTGAAATTTCGATGACTGAATCGGGAACTTGGCTTAATTACGAATCTTGTTTCACGCTTCAGAGGGTTTTCTCAGATAATGTGGCTCGCTCTCACACATTACAAGCATCAGTATCCGTTGAAGTATTCAAACTTAATATAGCGGTTTTCAGATGATTAAGACACTCACAGTTTTCGGCGGCGTAACACATTCACCGTTAGATGTTCGGATTTATGTAAGCACACTATGGCACAGCGATGCTCTCTTGCTCCGGAGAAATCTATGAAACTGTGTGGAGCGGCCGGGGGTCGCTGTCAAGCGCCCGCCACCCGGCCGCCGACCTCATGCTTCAAAGCCGATGTTGAGTGTTAATGTACACACTTGCTACCATATTTCTCTGTTCTTTTCAGAACTATGTCGAATGTTACGTTTAAATTGCCATGTGCAAGCATGGCTCAAACGACCTGAGATTATTTGGCAAACATTTGCGGCATCGGCACGAAGAGGATCCATATTTCAATGTCGGGTGTCAATTCTGCACTAAATGTTTGCAACACATCCAGAAGTTGGTAGCGTCACGTACAGGTACATGTTTTCCAGCAAACAGATGCAGTTCATCGCTTATCGATCAGCTCTGCGCATTTGAACATGGACGACTCAGCGCCTGCCAGTGACATTGTGTCCCTAGCAGCTCGGGTACTTAGCAAGCACCTCAAACGACACTGTTACTCGGATTCCTGAGTCATAGTCGTAGGAACAGGGGGGGGGCAGGGAGCCATGCCCCCCCCCCACTTTTCAAAGTGGAGGGGCCAGCAATGGTAGCTGCCCCCCCCCCCCCCACACTTTTGAGACATTCAAATTTCCTAAAAAGGAGCATGAACAAATTTAAATAAGTGAAAAACTACTCATTGCAATAAATAATTGATATACAGGTGCCGTGTGTTGTCACCTATCGGCTATTTTGTACTGAACTGTTGGCCCCAACATAAGCGTTTACATTCCGTTTCAGCCAGGTGCCACATGATGTAGTTGTGGCATTTCGTTTCAAGTAGTGGATGTTCTACGTTGTACGATGTGTGCTACATATTGTTGGAGTTAGGCCCTGAGGACGAACACGATACCCTGCATTTTTTTATTTATCGTGTTTTTATTTGCCCCAGTCTGTCAGCCAACCAATATTGGTCTGCCACACATCCGATAAATGCATATTAGACCAGCGATCACTCAACCGGCGTTTTTCCTGTTTCTCCTCCTTTCTAGCATCACTCATCAGATTGCTTTGACCATGGGCCAGCAGGTAAGCTGCGCTCTTGCTTATTCTTTCTCCCCATCAACATCCATGAACATTTACAACAGGAGAATCTTAAAGACGTATAGTACCAAATCTTAGAAACTAGGTCATACCACGTACCCATTAGTAAGGCTGTAATCAGCTTGCACCTCCCCCTCCACATACAAACATACGCACATAGCGGAAGTTGAATACATTTTGTTTGAACAGTAATATTAATGGCTGCACTCGTACCAATGAGATACACCTGTTATTGTAAAATAATTGATCAGTCGTGAAGAGAGTCAGGTCCAGCGAGGTGTGAATTTAAAGCACTTATGCTCCGATTATATTTATTTTTCAGTATCACATGTTCCTGTCAACCATGGGTGCGCCCAGGGGCTCCCCCCCCCCCACCTAGCGGTGAAAGCTATGTTCACTACTAAATTTATCGGGTTCTCTATCAAAAAGTGCTCAACAATGGTATTTTACGAATTTCCGGGTGCGCCCCTGTTGTTGACCCTGCCCCCACACTTTTTTAGACGTTCCTACGCCTATGTCCTGAGTAACACGCTGAATGTCAGGAAGATAAGCGCGAAGCATCCACGACATATTTCATAATCGCAGTAGCCGCTTGGCGTCGGCAATTGTACTCATGGGCATATCCATGTATATATTCAACATGAAAATGAAGTCCTCCATGAAGAACATCATGTAGTTCCTCACCACTAACATCCTCGACCCCGGTGCCGGTGGAGGCCAGGGCGGACCAAGACGCCATGAGAAGCATCCAGGATCTGTAGATCGGAGTGCCCTCCGTCTCGGTTGACATGCCGACGTCACGATCGGGATGTAACGTTCCCGTAACGTTCTTCTAAAATGTTCAATATGCTTTTTAACATTGCAAGCTGTCTTATATAGTTATCTGCAATGCTCTTGGGTGTTGCATAACTTGTGCATCGTCCGAGTGCATCATGACACCTGCGCCTAGTATGCATAATGTACCAACTAATCGCGCGGACAGAAGTGGGGTAAGAAAATACTGGTAGCAGTGTAGTTAGGCCACGGTAGCAGTGTAGTTATTCAATGGAGAGTGTTCATGTACGTGCCCGTAGAAAATGAAAGCGACTGTTTAGACCGTTTTGCAGGGTCATAATCCTCATTTAGGGGTGCCGGTATACCAGTGGTTAAACTGCAGGCGTCTGGGAAACCAGAGATACTGGGTTCGACTCCTCGCGGTGCCCGCCCTTCCTGCCAGGGTGGGAGGAAGGCGACATGCCTATGGCCTCAGCTGCTGAGTGCGTCGTAAAGCCACAACCAGCAATCGGCATTCAGATGGTGCGAGGTACTGCGCGGATATTGTGCACCAGGTCTGATCCTGGAATGGAATGTACGCAACTCCAGGTTCCCAGAAGCCTCAGGGTGAACGCTAAAGTGTCGGGGGCCGGTAATGTAGTGGTACAGCTAATCAGTGTAGATGGTATTAGGGTGGTAGGGTGCACCAGGTAAGGTAACACTATGCCAAAAAGTGCTAGATATTTTTAATAGGGTGGTATAGCTGACTTGGTTTGGTGGTAAAAGGGTAGTACACAGTATCAAGGGCGATGGTACTGCCATGGCAACAATTACCAAGGCCAGCAATGAGCTGGTATGATTGATGAGGGTTGGTAGTAAAGTGGTGGTAGATGGTACTAGGAAAGGTGTTACTACATTTGTAACTAATACTGGGACTGGTACTGGGGTGCTTTGGTTGACTAGGATAAGTGGTATTGGGGTAGTAGACTGTACCAGGTTAGATAGTCTTACTGTGGTAAGCATTACCAGAAGCCGTGGTAATTTGATGGTAAATGTTGCCAGCTTACTATAGTAAAGCACTAGTACTTGGGTTGTTTTGATGACCAGGGGAGGGTGGTACCCCGTGGTAAAAATTGACACTAACGCAAAACAAGGTACCCCTGGTAAAAATGTTCATCAGTGCGATGTGTCTATTTTGCACTGGTCCTATGATAGTGCACGAAAAATACGAGACCAAAATATCTGACATCGCGAGAATTCATCAACTGCATCCTTCAATGATTTCGTATCCGTTATGTTCTTGGCTTAGCATTATTTTGTGTTTTTCTCATTGCATTCCTGATTCCACACATGGCCAAGACAACCACTGACCAATCTATTGGGCCTCAGGGACCATGCCCGCCTCTCCAAAGGCCGATTGTCTGCACTTTTGCACTGAAAGTGATTGATAAACGTTACGACTGATTGCACAGTCGTAGCGTTCCATGTGCGCCTTATTATCATTGTCACACCAATGGATTTCACGAATTCCAATGCCCTGAGGAAAATTGACGACATCGGGCACCACACAAGGTTGTCTGTTTCGGCTGCTGTCAGCACCGTTGACTGGTTCTAATTTTAGCGATCTGCCGTTGCATCGTTTGACGGATGCGCATTAATCAAAGCCATGCAAATATTCACAGTCAACGCCAAGTAAACGCAAGACGTCGTACTGCGAATACCAGCGTCAGCCCCGACGCCTCGCCTGCACAGCACCAGCCGCGAGTATTCTCCCGAGTCTGGCACTGCGGTACAGTCTGCCCACAAGGCGGCGCGGCAACAGCGGCTGATGGCCACCCGGCAATTATCGTATTGCTGCTGTTCGTCGGAAAATTCCCCGCCAATCTGGGGAATGAGGCAGCCAGCGCCAGTAAAAACGACACGAAAACACAGGTGCAAGGTTAATTTCTAGCGGTGGCGCACTTGGGGATGGCATGGGCACAGCATGACACCACCACCAACGAGGGTGGTGGGAATGTGTCACCACGTGGGCATCACCAAGAACGGGAGTGGTGGGAATGTGTCACCACGTGGGCATCGCCACCAACGGGAGTGGTGGGAATGTGTTACCACCCAGCTCCGCCCAATTAGCGAAAATTAAACCTGCAGTGCGATTTCTAAATGTCCTGAATTACAATTTGGCGGCTTCGAGAAATGCTTTGTTTCATTTTAAGTTGACTTCTCTCGAAATAAATCCAAAACACCATGCTCGAAACGAGTATAACCAGCCCAACGAAAGACATGCACCGTTGACGAGTGCATGCCTACATTTTTAAGTGCAACATTGACTGTACATCATTGCAATGTTGCAGTATGTTATTTATTTTTGTGCCACACATCAGACAACTGCCAAACAAAGCTGTTGATCGCAGAATGCGTGTTAACGCCAGGGGCAGATCCAAGGGGGGGCATGCTCCCCACACCCATGTCGATCCGGTACCCCTCTGACCTGAAAGACTCACCTGCAGTGCGCACAATTACACCCCTCCTCTTTAATTTTTCAGCCGAAGGCTCCCCCCCCCTGAGTACAAAAGTCGGCCCCCGCAGGATTGCGGGACGATCGAGTGCATCCCTCCCCAGACTGTCCATAATAGCCACTATACGTGGAGGGCATGTATTGTGAAATAAATAAATAAATAAAATCAAAATACCTGGACCAGCCCCTGGATGACGTCACGCCAAAGGAAGCGTAGGTGTACCGCACGCGCTGACCAGCGATTGATCCGTGGCGAAGGGGCCGCGGTAGCTCAGTTGGTAGAGCGTCGGCCTCTTGATCGCAAGATTGCGGGTGCGAATCTCACAACCGACGACATTTACCGAGTCCACCCGCGACCAATCGGCGTGAGAGGTTGGCGACGCTATATGACCTAGCGGTTGAATGCGTCGTAAAAGAACACAAGGTTCTTCTTCCTTTGATCTGTGGCGAAGGTGACAGCACTCCTTCCCCGACCACCGGGCAGTGGAGGCCCTCCCCGCTGTCTGCAGCCGAGCTGGCTTCACCTGTGACCTCACTTGTCAGTTTAACTCGCGACTTATTTATCAGCCGACAGTTCCGCGGAGCACGTGACAAGTGCGTCCGGCACGTCGATGCCTTGTACTTGCCTGGCATTTCGCTTGTTGCGCTTGCCGTTTGCCGATTTACGCTCATTTGTGGAGATATACGTTGTGTAGAACAATCGCACCAGCACGTCCAATCAGGGTAGATTAAGATTACACAAGCAATGCCCCGAAATATCCACGTGAAGCGTTAGCCTTCTAAGAACGGTGGCGTTTCCTGCACGACGCTAAACGCCTTGGTGGGGCAGTGCCATCATGCCATCATCCCGCTACTCACTGTAGCGAGAGATTGAAGTCAGTAGTACACAAAGCCCTCACGGTCTGGTCGGGTCTATTGTTCACGGAACAAGTGTTCCGCTCGTGGGCACAAACCCCCTCACCCGTGTCTCTGTTCGAAATAACTTCCTTGGATATGGTGACGACTCACGACACCGGGTCGCGAAGATTCTTGTTAGGCACGTGACAGGCCCACGGAGCCGGACCACGTAGATCCTTGTTAATCACGTGACAGGCCCACGGCGCCGGACCACGTAGATCCTTGTTAATCACGTGACAGGCACACGGAGCCGGACCGAGTAGATCCTTGTTAATCACGTGACAGGCACACGGCGCCGGACCGAATAGATCCTTGTTAATCACGTGACAGGCCCACGGCGCCGGACCACGTAGATCCTTGTTAATCACGTGACAGGCCCACGGCGCCGGACCACGTAGATCCTTGCTAATCACGTGGCAGGCCCACGGCGCCGGACCGAGTAGATCCTTGCTAATCACGTGACAGGCCCACGGCGCCGGACCGAGTAGATCCTTGCTAATCACGTGACAGGCCCACGGCGCCGGACCGAGTAGATCCTTGCTAGTCACGTGACAGGCCCACGGCGCCGGACCGAATAGATCCTTGTTAATCACGTGACAGGCCCACGGAGCCGGACCGTGTAGATCCTTGCTAATCACGTGGCAGGCCCACGGCGCCGGACCGAGTAGATCCTTGGTAATCCTCGCAGTGCGGGGTAACCTTTTACCCTCACAGTGCAGGAGGGGGTCATTTTGACCCCATCTGCACTGTGAGGGGTGGAGTCGGCCCCTCTACACACTTTTGTTCGAAGCATGATGGAGAGATATGGTAAACGGCATCCTGTAGCTCCATCCTTCAACGTTCTGAATTACTGAAAGCACTTATATTTATCCCTTTTGAATGAGATCGCAGGTCAGGTCAAGCAGGTCAACATCGGGATGCAATCGGTGGCCCATCTTCGTAGTTTTCGAATCCTTGTCGCCCCCCAAAAAATCAAGTCCGTGATGCAATACTAATGAATACAAACTGAAAACTTAATCTGACACACGTGAAATTCGTCACCAAACCCGGGGCATCCGGGACCGAAAATTTTCAGACCGATTGGGGAAAATGACAACTTAGCATTAGCAGGGTACTAAACTGAGAGTTGTCTGGACCTGCGGACCCACCCAGAATCGTCAGTCATGCACTCAGCTTTCTTTTTTTGATTATATTATTGTGTTAACCTGACCACAACACTGCTAGCACGATGTGCGCCCCTCACCCGGGAGAATTGCAGTGGAGCACGCTACATGCTGTAAAATGGCCACCATAGTTATGCCATGTGAGAGTTGGTGTTGCAACAATCCGGATGATATTCACGCGATTATCAGCAGAGAAACAAAATCATCCGAGTGAGAGGGATATTGAAGTTGATATGGATGGAGCGATCGTTGGCACCTTCGACGCTGCCACCTTCACGTGGCACCAAACGGTAACGTTGAGAAGCACAAGCGTCGTTATATCTATCTATTTGTATTATATACTCTCATCATCACTACGAAATATTTCCAAGCAGTGGCACGTCGGCTGAGCAGCCCGTTGAGCGAGGTGGGGGATCGGGGCGCACTCGACCCTTCCTGAAGTGACACCTTTCCTGATCAGAGGGGCGCCACCTCTCCATTGGGGGAGGGCACATTCCCAAGTGCCCCGCCCACACCTGTACCCGTCCCTGGTCACATCCAGCACAGCCTTCGCGGACCATCGCCGCCGACACAGTCAGCTGACTGTCCATTTTCCCAGCCGGCCGTGACGTCACCAGTCGACAGGAGTCGGCCGTGACGTCACCACCGGCTGTAAAAACGTCTGAGCAGCTGTGTCGCTGGCGGTGGCCGCGCTTGTTCCGCCCCGCAGCGCAGCGGCGGATACAGGGCGAGCTGGAGGCATGCCCCCCCCCCACACACCATCCATGGCGAGTGGCGTCCCTCTGGCTGGGAAAACGCGCTCTGACAGAAAGGCTCGGGTGCGGCACCGTCATTCCCGCTGAACGGATTTTCCAGCCAAAGGCGCCCGCCCCTATCAGAGAAAAAGGTGTCATTATATGCACGAGTGAACTCCCCGTCTCTGTCAACGAATTTACTGCCTGGATGCGCCCCTCCAGGCACCTCCGCAGTGATGCCTGTCCAGACGAGCGACCCCCACCCCACTCCCTACCCCATGACAATTCCTGGATCCGCCCCTGCCTGAGCGGCCGGGAGCTCCGTGGCCCAGCGGTACCCGGCACGGCAGCCGTTTTTGTTCAGAGTCGCCGGCACGTAATAACAACGGCGTGAGCGTGGTCCCAGCATGCGCTCCTTTTTTATTCGAGAAGAACGGGTGCGTGAGAACGTGGTGAATGACGGACGGTCATGTCAGAGACAAACTGCCAGCTCTTGACAAACTGACGGACGGTCATGTCAGAGACAAACTCCCAGCTCTTGCTAGCGATGCTGCAACGGAACGGAATTCCACCAAAACAAATTTGCAAATTTGCCATCACCTTGATTCGCGGTGATTTCCGACAATATTACTGTGAATAGCTTATTACCAGGGGCGGATACAGGGGGCACTGGGAGCACCCCCCCCCCCCCTCCGCCCTGGAAGATGGCGACCTTCCAGCCGGAATAAGGCGCCTCTCCGGGAAGGCTAGAGTGCACCCCTACTTCAAATTTGTCAGCTAGAGGCGGCCCTCTGGGAGGAAAAGGCGTCCCTTCAGTGTGCTCGAATGCACGCCCACCCACTATCCCCTATATATATTTTTTTTCAGCCAGAGGCTGGTTCAGGTACTTTCGCAATGGCGTCCCTCCTAAGAAATTGCACCCCTCCAGACAAGTGCCCCCATGACAATTCCTGGATCTGCCCCTGCATATTACCTATGTCCCATTTGAATTGACCTATGAAGCTATGTATCTGACCATGCTTATGGTTGAGTAGCATTCGACCCGCCAGCACAGCTCCAACCGGGCACTCGCTTAATAATTTTACACTGCAGCTGGGAGGAAATTTGTCCACAAATATGCGCGAAGTGGAGCACTTCGACTAGCTTAACCCACGTAGCCCATACAAATAAAGACACTTCCCAATCGCTTTGGGGGCGCGATTTCCGTCCAGTCAGCACGCTATTCGAGTTCCCGGCTCCCATCTGAACCCGGCCACACCTGGCTAAGCCGCACTGTGTGCGTGTGTGTGGGGGTGCATGTTACACATGTGTACGTGTGTTGGTTGGTTGGTTATTTGGGCTTACGGGCGCATCGACTGCGTTGGTCATACAGCTGTGTACGTGTGTGCATGCTTGTACTTGTGTTTTTGCGTGCATGTATGTATGTGTGTGGGGGTAGGGGCGGGTGAACCTCACGCCGCGACTCGTGGGAGCGTGTGTCGTGACGGCTAGTTGAGGGCTCAGACATGGCCACCGACCGTCCCCGGTTCGCGCCACGGCGCACAGCTACCCACGCGTTCACCGCGCAACGCTTCGCAGTGCAGCTCGGAGTAAATGCCTGCACGTGATAGTCACTACTGAAGTCTGATGCTAGAGCGACAGAAACGAAAACAAAGATTACTTGACAGCACAGCGTAAGCAAAAATGAACGTGTCAAACCAGGCGCAGACCTAAGCGAAGGTATAGTATAGCATTACAGTAGAATATGAAGATGCATAGCATACCACCATTGATAGATATTGGATTCGACACTGACATGACTTTACCTGTCCTGACATGTCATGTCACGACCTGACCTGACTTGATCTGGTCCAATATGCCTATCCTGACATAACCTAGCCTCAGCTAACACTCCATGTTCTGACCTGATCTGACCCGACCTGACCTAACCTGACCTGTCATTGCTTAATACAACGAAGAATGGCTCTTAGATGCTCCAGGGTTTGAGACATTGCGTACCTAACCTCAGCTAACACGCCCCCTCCTGACATTGCCTGACTTGATCTGACCTGAGCTGACGTGACCTGAGCTGACCTGGCCTGTCCTGTGATGACCCGACCTGACCCACCTGCGTCCTCATGTATGTAGCCATCAGGTCGGATGCCGTGCTCCATGCAGTACAGCTCCCAGCAGCCGTTCCCCATCTGCACCCCGGCCTGGCCGATGTGGATGGACACACATTCCCGCTGCCGACACACAGACACGGGTTACCATTCCCGCTGCCGATACACGGACACGGGTTACCATTCCCGCTGCCGACACACAGACACGGGTTGCCATTCCCGCTGCCGAGACACATACAAGAGTTACCATTCCCGCTGCCGACACACAGATACTATTCCCGCTGCCGACACACAGACACGGGTTACCATTCACGTTGTACACATACATACACGGGTTGCCATTCCCGCTGCCGACACACAGACACTGGTTACCATTCCCACTACCTACATACAGACACGGGCTACCATTCCCGCTGCCGACCCGAATTGCGGATGCAGCTTGTCGATGTCATGGATCACGGACAGGTGGGGAAAATGACTGAATCATGACGTGAATCATGATGGGTCATATTCTTCAAATGAGAAAAACTAAATATCAACGTCCTGACGGGCGGAGATCAGTCATGTTTCCATGGTCCACCTTGGATCTAGCAGTGTCAGAGCCATGGACAAAAATGATTCGACCTACCATTGGTCATTGCGACAATATTGCCGGTATCTACTGCCGTGTGTATGCGCACGTCTCATTGTGACAGCGGTCACCATCCAAAGGTGCCGTTCTCCTCGCCAGCCACGTATGGTCAGAATTGATAATGCACTTTGCATACATATATCACAGCAGAAGGCCACACTAAAGGTTGGTGCAAGGATGTGAAATCGAACAATCTCGAGTGGGACAATCCACCATCGTGTCTCCAACAACGGCAAGAACAACAAGACCCCCCCCCCCCCCCACCCCACCACAAAAGAAACATTGCAGTTATAGTGGTGCTGAGTACCAGCAAACACGTCTTATGTCAGTCTACACCCGAACTGCAATATCCCCTTAATCGATCGTAAATATGCGTCCGGTGCACATATAGATATGCACTACAGATATTCTCATCTACTCCATTCCTAAAAGCTGCTAGCAAGTCCAAAGTAGCCAAATGTAGTGGACGCTTGTTCCAACGCCACATCATTCTTTGTGAAAAAATTCACCGCGTAGTTGAAACTTGCAACATAACCGCCTCAGTTTTAAAAGATTGACATTACACTTATGGATGCGGTGGTTCACCAGCTCGCGGCTCTCTCGCTGGCAATGACACCGCACGCGGCTTCCTTCTCCCGGCTTGTTGACGATCGACGAAAACATCGCCCGCAGGCCAACCCGAGTATTTCCCGCTGACAGAGGAGCGCTCTGCCAATGTATTATTTGTAATATATTATGTTCAACAACCAAACCGTTGTTGGAGGTCGAGTGGTGACGTGTCATGTTGATGAAGGTGTGAACATACACACTCACGGCACCTACGGTGCGGGACAGATGGCAGTATGGAGGCATTGCTCCTGTGAAATACATCAAAGTCAGCCTCGCCCCTACGTCGTCTGCTGCGAGACTGCCGGGCTAAACTGCTAATTTACCATTACGATGGTGGGAGGAGGATGCCAGGTCATCCGCGAAGATTTTTTGCACGAGAAATTTAGTCCGATTTCTTGTTGGGACGGGTTTATGAACCATGGTTCTGTTGTTAAGCAGAGTTTCTTGTGTAAACGCCGGCCCCACCACCCGATCCGCGAATTCCGGTTCAATGGCACAATTTTGACCGAGAGTTTAACGTGCCGTCAATGCACCGGCACGACTGCCCCAGTAGCTCGTCCCCGGCCTTATCAGGCCTGTTGCCAACGGACCCTTCCAACCGGGGGCTAAACGCGAGCGCGTGAAACGACTCGAACCTCGTCTTGCCGGAACAGAGGAGACCAGTGCAGGCCGGCGCTCAAACCAACTGGACTACCAGGGACTGGAGGGCCAGCCGACATGTCCGCGGAACTGCGCCAGCAAGGACGCCCAAGGACGATGTCCAAGGGCGATGTCCAAGGACCATGTCCAAGGACCATGTCCAAGGACCATGTCCAAGGACCATGTCCAAGGACCATGTCCAAGGACCATGTCCAAGGACCATGTCCAAGGACCATGTCCAAGGACCACGTCCAAGGACCACGTCCAAGGACCACGTCCAAGGACCACGTCCAAGGACCATGTCCAAGGACCATGTCCAAGGACCATGTCCAAGGACCATGTCCAAGGACCATGTCCAAGGACCATGTCCAAGGACCATGTCCAATGACCATGTCCAAGGACCATGTCCAAGGACCATGTCCAAGGACCATGTCCAAGGACCATGTCCAAGGACCATGTCCAAGGACCATGTCCAAGGACCATGTCCAAGGACCATGTCCAAGGACCATGTCCAAGGACCATGTCCAGGGACGTGCCCACATTTCCCACGCCCGATGAGGAGTGGCAGGTCGGCCTCGACCATCCCCGGCGGCAGCAGCCCGCGACTCCTCCGTACGGTGGGCAGCAGCCCACTCGGTACTGACCAATGGCGCGGCGCCGCCGTGACCCCAGCGGGTGACCTTCGGCCCGGGGCGCCGTCTCGCCAGACGGCCGGCCGCACCGCGTGGGTCACGTGCCCGCCTCGGTGGTCACGTAGGCGCAGTGGGTAGTCACGTGCCTTTGGAGAGGTAGGCAGCGACCTACAGTCGAACCCTCGACCTTGGACGGATCCAGAATCCTGGCTTGGGGGCGGGGGCAATAACAAAGTCGATTTCGAGAAACTAAAAAACTACAAACTCATCATATTTGAACAGGTAACACACGTCAGGTCCGCTGAAGATAATACTCATCTCACAAAATGTTCCTAGATTTCGAGAAAATGTTACTTTAGTGCAAAATATCGGCAAAAAAACGGCCTCTTGGAGGCATGGACCGCCCCTGCTCTGCCACCTGTATCCGCCCCTGCCTTGCGTCCCAGGGAAGCTCACATTTTGCTCGAACGTCGTCATCGTGTTATGGCGGGTGGCTGAGAGATATGTTATCAGATAGGCTATATTGGCACGGCGCGAGCAGGACTGGTGTTTGTCGTTAGTCAGCCAGGAAGTCAGCCTTCAAGATGGCGGGAGCCGATTCCAGGTAGTTGTACAACAGCTGTGTGAACACTGATGATGACAAGCCTGCCGTGCTGCCGAGCTTGACCTAGGACGTGCACCGGGATCTTCCCAATCGATCAAGTTATCCCCTTAACCAGAATCACATTAACAGCTTGACTATCGGTGTTTTTTTATGTGATGTCAGCAGTCCATTTCACTTGTGTGTCAAGATATCTAGATAATTCGTGTGGGGGGGGGGGCGGAGGGTCATTCGGTGCATAGTCCATAAGCATTCCGACAAACGACAAGCCGCGAGGAACCTTGAGAGGAAGGACGAAGTATCCACCGAAACTGCGCTGTCCGAGCCGGGTCGGCCAAAGCCTGATCGGCGAACACCACACGACAATGGTGACGTGGCAGTGTGTTCGCATTGTGGCGCAAAAACCAACAACACAATGCAGAATCGTGTTTGTTTTTGTGGCGCAAAGTGGTGGCGGGCAGCAAGTGTTCGCGAAGGGTCTCCGTCACTGCCGCAGCACACAATTTCTGAACATCGCCCGGTCGTGTCTCTCCAGGGCCCCCCCCCCGCTGGCGTTCACAAAGGCCAAAGACACCACCCCGTGTCCCACCCCAAAAATTTGTGGCCCATCCACCCACCCCAAAAAAAAACGGCCCTGGGGTCATGTGACATTACACAGCACGACACGTCATGTGACACGTGACCACACAGCACGACACGTCATGTGACACGTGACCACACAGCACGACACGTCATGTGACACGTGACCACACAGCACGACACGTCATGTGACACGTGACCACACAGCACGACACGTCATGTGACACGGGACCACACAGCACGACACGTCATGTGACACGGGACCACACAGCACGACACGTCATGTGACACGGGACCACACAGCACGACACGTCATGTGACACGGGACCACACAGCACGACACGTCATGTGACACGGGACCACACAGCACGACACGTCATGTGACACGGGACCACACAGCACGACACGTCATGTGACACGTGACTACACAGCACGACACGTCATGTGACACGGGACCACACAGCACGACACGTCATGTGACACGTGACCACACAGCACGACACGTCATGTGACACGTGACTACACAGCACGACACGTCATGTGACACGTGACTACACAGCACGACACGTCATGTGACACGTGACCACACAGCACGACACGTCATGTGACACGTGACCACACAGCACGACACGTCATGTGACACGTGACCACACAGCACGACACGTCATGTGACACGTGACCACACAGCACGACACGTCATGTGACACGTGACCACACAGCACGACACGTCATGTGACACGTGACTACGCAGCACGACACGTCATGTGACACGTGACCACACAGCACGACACGTCATGTGACACGTGACCACACAGCACGACACGTCATGTGACACGTGACCACACAGCACGACACGTCATGTGACACGTGACCACACAGCACGACACGTCATGTGACACGGGACCACACAGCACGACACGTCATGTGACACGTGACCACACAGCACGACACGTCATGTGACACGGGACCACACAGCACGGTCGGCAATCAGTCGCTTCGCGCACCGGAAGTGCCGGAATAATGCGAGGTACGGGAGGAACTGTGACAGAACCGGATGAACCGGAGCAGCGCTCGTGCTCCCCGGTGGCTTCCTCAGCATCACAAAACAGACCACGCCAGCATCCAGCATGTCCAGTCTGACTAAGCCCACCCGCCGCTTGGAGCGACTCTCCATTCAGAGCAACTCTGATTGGAGGTCGGTCAAGTCAGAGCGATCTTGCAGTCAAAGCGGCTCTGCAATCAGAGCGACCCCAATGCAGAGCGCATCTCCCACGAGAGTGACAGAGCAACTCCTCCGTCAGAGTGACTTTTCAGTCAGAGTGAAATGCAATCGGAGTCACATTACCGGGGTCTGCTGACGTCATAGCCGGTCCGGGCCGTCAGAGTCCTCTGGTGACGTCACATGACTGGGGTCTGCTGACGTCATAGCCGGGCCTGTCCGTCAGAGTCCTCTGGTGACGTCATACGGTTCTGCTCGGCTGACGTCATAGCCGGGCCGGGCAGTCAGACCATACCACGGCTTGTGCAGTGGTGCCAGGGGCGGGTGGGTGTCTGGTGGTGAGGCGGCCGACAAGACGCTGACTGATGGCGGTCAGCCCACTGACTGTGACTGACACCCGGCGACTGGGTGTCACTGACACCCGCCGACTGGGTGTGACTGACACCCGGCGACTGGGTGTCACTGACACCCGGCGACTGGGTGTGACTGACACCCGGCGACTGGGTGTGACTGACACTCGGCGACTGGGTGTGACTGACACTCGGCGACTGGGTGTGACTGACACCCGGGGACTGGGTGTGACTGACACCCGGCGACTGGGTGTGACTGACACCCGGCGACTGGGTGTGACTGACACTCGGCGACTGGGTGTGACTGACACCCGGCGACTGACTGTGACTGACACTCGGCGACTGGGTGTGACTGACACCCGGCGACTGGGTGTCACTGACACTCGGCGACTGACTGTGACTGATGACTGGAGACTGGGTGTGACTGAAGCCCCGCGGCCGTCCGCCACACCGCCAGCGTTGTCCGTCCGGCGGACACGTGACCTCAAATCCAGCACGACGGACAACCCCGGGATTGTCAGAGTGCGATCGCTGACACAATTAAGTGGCGAAGCTCCTCCAGTGCCAACGTCTGAACTAAGCTTTTTGATGTTCGCACGCTGCAGCTTCACAGGCTATAATTAATTCAATTTGCCTCCTTCGATGAACTCTAACCCATGCCACCACACTAGATATGCTTGATGATGACATTTGGCTAGGCGGTCTTCGAGTTCGTTCAAATTAAGCATAGTCCAAAGTGCATTAATTTTGATTCATTGTTGTATTTATGCCAGGTATTATGGCAGGTAATAGTTGTTTATGCCAACTACTAAGAAATGAAGAATATGATTGGTCAGGCACAATGGCTCATTTATCCCGCGCGGTGCCGGTGTTTCGGCGCGTATCGAGTGCATCGGCCACACAGCATCCCGTGCTGTGTGTCGGCTGCAGGGAATTCGTCACCTGGACATCCTTCACACAGCATCCCGTGCTGTGTGTCGGCTGCAGGGAATTCGTCACCTGGATATCCTACACACAGCATCCAGTACTTTGTGTCAGCACTGGAATCCAAGGAATTCGTCACCTGAACATCCTACACACAGCATCGCGTGCTGTGTGTCAGCTGTAAGGAATCCGTCACCTGGACATCCTACACACAGCGGCACCACGAACGTGTACAGTCACGTGTCTACAGTAAGACATTCCGCACTTATCGGCTGTGAGAAAGACTAGAGCCGATGGGACCCGACTGGTCATCGTGTTTCTCACGCTCCCTCTGCCGACGAGCGGCGGGGACATGAGCGGTCGCGGAGGAGCGACCCAGGTCTGTCCGATGCGCCGTTCCCACACGGCGAACGGGGTGCCCGCCCCCCCCCCCCTCCACCCCCGCGCCTCCATCCGGCCGGCGGGGGAAGTGACCGGGTCCCACGGCGAGGCGTCATCGCAGGAAGGCGAGCAAATCAGTCTGTCTGGCGCTTCCCAGCCAGAAGATGGAGTTGTTGATGGTGGTGACCCGGCTGATGACTTCTCGGGAGCTGAGCGGGAAACCAAGGCGGGGGGCTCGCTGCCCACGTCGAGTCCTTGTCGCTGAACGGGAGCCGTCGGTACCAGGCGGTGCGACACGGAATCACGGGTCGGCACCAGGCGGTGCGACACGGAATCACGGGTCGGCACCAGGCGGTGCGACACGGAATCACGGGTCGGCACCAGGCGGTAAGACATGGAATCACGGGTCGGTACCAGGCGGTGAGACACGGAATCACGGGTCGGCACCAGGCGGTAAGACACGGAATCACGGGTCGGTACCAGGCGGTGAGACACGGAATCACGGGTCGGTACCAGGCGGTGAGACATGGAATCACGGCTCGGTACCGATGGAAAGAGAGCGGAATCACGGTTCGGTAAGACGTGGGCTCGGCCGAGCGGTCTTTGCCAGGTTACGCCTGGTATCACGGCTCGGTACCACCAGGCGGTGAGACACGCGGAATCACGGGTCAGTACCGATGGAACGGGAGCGGAATCACGGCTCGGTAAGACGTGGCTCGGCCGAGCCGGCTTTACGGGTGGCTACGCCTGGGTCGATGGTCTCGCGCTGATTGTGGAACGGAGCCGAGTTACGGTTCGTGGCAGAGAAGCAGGGTTTGGTGGTCGACGGTGGCGATGGCTGACGTCACCACGGGGTGGGGGAGGGGCAGTGATAAACATCTGGAGTCACATCGGGGACGAAGAGTGACAATGTCTGAGGTCACACCGGGGAGGAAGAGCGTCAATGGCTGAGTGGGGTCACACTGGAGAGGGAGGTGGCAATGTCCCAAGGCTTGAAAGGTAGGGAAATAATTGCAATGTTTATCTGAGAATCTCTTTATCTAGGCAGAATGGATAAGAACGGATAAGATTAGTCCGCTTCAGCACGCTTCAGTTTCACTCCCTCTGATCACACGACAATGGAGCAGATATAATCGTGAGAAAATGGGGGTATTTCTAACTTACGTGAAACGTATAAGGGGACTAATTATTTTCCAAATGTTCAAGTCATCCGGAATTTTTACCTAGGTACTGATTGTTTCAAACCGCAACTTCTCGACCATGGATGATTTTTATGGGCATTCTCGGAAATGACCCATAATTGAGAAGTCTGAGTTTCAATTACCGTCGGCATCCACGCGAATACAGCATTCCTTGCAATAGGGCCAAACTACATCCCCGTATGTCGCTTTCAGACGACGAAGCATTCATTGACACATGACGCCTGTTTGTGTCATGGCGAACCGACATCAAATACGATAGAAGCTAAACACAATGGTGTGCGTCGTATACCATTATCCTAAGTCGCTGAAAACGCAATGTGTGTTCGTTATAGTGCGTAGATAGCCTATATGCACTCGCTGTTTCTATCAGTAAAAATGGAACGATGAAGCTGAAGCAAAGTAAATATGCCTGGGACAAGATTGGTCGCCTTCGCGTCCACGAGCTGGCACCTCAGACTCCGACCTCCGACTCCCACCACCCCAGAGCACCACAATCGCCACCACAATAACCACCCCAGAGCACACCGGGACAGGCGTCTGTCTGTGTTCAACTCAATTCGCAGACAACCTGCCGGCTACGGCGGTCCACCGACCGTCACTGCTGTTTGCCGCAGCGGCTGCGCTGTGCTGTGCTGTGCTGTGCTGTGCTGTGCTGTGCTGGACAGCGGAGCGCCCAGTGAGCCGCGGTGACGCAGTGACACGCCACCGGGTGGTGACCGGTCAGACGGTGACCCGCCGCCGGGTAGTGACAGGTCAGACGGTGACCCGCCGCCGGGTGGTGACCGGTCAGACGGTGACCCGCCGCCGGGTCGTGACAGGTCAGACGATGATCCACCGCCGGGTGGTGACCGGTCAGACGATGATCCGCCGCCGGGTGGTGACCGGTCAGACGATGACCCACCGCCGGGTGGTGACCGGTCAGACGGTGACCCGCCGCCGGGTGGTGACCGGTCAGACGGTGACCCGCCGCCGGGTCGTGACAGGTCAGACGGTGACCCGCTGCCGGGTAGTGACCGGTCAGACGGTGACCCGCCGCCGGGTAGTGACAGGTCAGACGGTGACCCGCTGCCGGGTAGTGACCGGTCAGACGGTGACCCGCCGCCGGGTGGTGACCGGTCAGACGGTGACCCGCTGCCGGGTAGTGACCTGTCAGACGGTGACCCGCCGCCGGGTGGTGACCGGTCAGACGGTGACCCGCCGCCGGGTGGTGACCGGTCAGACGATGATCCGCCGCCGGGTGGTGACAGGTCAGACGGTGACCCGCCGCCGGGTGGTGACAGGTCAGACGGTGACCCGCCGCCGGGTGGTGACCGGTCAGACGGTGATCCGCCGCCGGGTGGTGACCGGTCAGACGGTGACCCGCCGCCGGGTGGTGACCGGTCAGACGGTGACCCGCCGCCGGGTGGTGACAGGTCAGACGGTGACCCGCCGCCGGGTGGTGACCGGTCAGACGGTGACCCGCCACCGGGTGGTGACCGGTCAGACGGTGACCCGCCGCCGGGTGGTGACAGGTCAGACGGTGACCCGCCGCCGGGTGGTGACAGGTCAGACGGTGATCCGCCGCCGGGTGGTGACAGGTCAGACGATGATCCGCCGCCGGGTGGTGACAGGTCAGACGGTGACCCGCCGCCGGGTAGTGACAGGTCAGACGGTGACCCGCCGCCGGGTGGTGACCGGTCAGACGGTGACCCGCCGCCGGGTAGTGACAGGTCAGACGGTGACCCGCCGCCGGGTAGTGACCGGTAAGACGGTGACCCGCCGCCGGGTAGTGACAGGTCAGACGGTGACCCGCCGCCAGGTGGTGACAGGTCAGACGGTGACCCGCCGCCGGGTAGTGACCGGTCAGACGATGACCCGCCGCCGGGTGGTGACAGGTCAGACGGTGACCCGCCGCCGGGTGGTGACAGGTCAGACGATGACCCGCCGCCGGGTAGTGACCGGTCAGACGATGACCCGCCGCCGGGTGGTGACAGATCAGACGATGACCCGCCGCCGGGTAGTGACCGGTCAGACGGTGACCCGCCGCCGGGTGGTGACAGGTCAGACGATGACCCGCCGCCGGGTAGTGACCGGTCAGACGGTGACCCGCCGCCGGGTGGTGACAGGTCAGACGATGACCCGCCGCCGGGTGGTGACAGGTCAGACGATGACCCGCCGCCGGGTGGTGACAGGTCAGACGGTGACCCGCCGCCGGGTGGTGACAGGTCAGACGATGACCCGCCGCCGGGTGGTGACAGGTCAGACGGTGACCCGCCGCCGGGTAGTGACCGGTCAGACGGTGACACGGCGGTGCTGGCTGTTCCGCTCCGTCGAGACGGCTCCGCCTCGCAGCGACCGACGCAGCACGGACCGCAGACACGCCGCGCCACCAGAGCAAGAACAAACCAGCCGCCGGAACGACAAACGACAGACGCTACCGGAAGGGCGACCGCAGCGGTACGTGAAAGGAGGACGGGCGACGCGCCAGCTGTGTGTGCACTGAAAGAATCCTGACTTGCAAGCAGCCACTCCTGGCAGACCATGGGCACAGCGGCTCAGGCGGTAATGACGGAGAAAGTGACGTTGAGTTTGTGCTTGCTTGCATTTGGGTTCTTTTACGACGCGTCCGACTGCTGGGCGACATAGCGTCGCCAGCCTCTCATGTCGGTTGGTCGCGGGTGGGCTCGGTAATCCCGCCGGCTGTGGGATTCGAACCCACGATCTTGCGAACGAGAGTTCAGCGCCCTACCGTCTCAGCTACCGCGGTCCCCACGTTGAGTTTTTGGGTGATGGGGGAGAGGTAGTGGTGGATGAAGGCGACTGACTTGACCGAGGTAATCAACATGGCTAAGATTGGTCTGCTGGTCTGCGTAGCCTCTGCTCATCTCTGCTGGAGACATTCAGGTGCACGCATTCTTTGAGAGGATGTGCCGAAGGGGTTTAGTGCATCGATGTAATTGTTTCACTCGTTAATATTTAAATTATGCCCATCTGCAAGCATGGACATCTTTCACGAGAAGCACATTTGCATCATTGATTTCTAACGATATGTATGAAAAAATGAGAACATAAAATGTTTTATATTTGTAGTTCTTGCGTGTTATGTCAGAGTTATTCTATTTTGTAGTTGATATGTTATATAGAGTCGCATGCACTAATAGTTCCAGAATTTCACTTCACCGGTTGGTGCTGGAATAATCCGATGTACATGGTGCGCTGTCATCCAGTGGGTCAGAAACCAGGGGTGGAGATTTTCCAAAACGATTGGACGGCAAATTGTTTTTTCTTGTCATTTTTTCCGGTCAGCACCTATGGGTCCCATGTTAAGCTTCAGCAACGTTGGGGGTGGGGGAGCAAGTTTCTCTCCCCCCCCCCCCCTCCTCCCACAACAAAAACAAGCATGGAAAGCTCGACTACTGGCCTGCAGTCTACTGTCAGAAAGCCCAGCGCTTGCTGAGAAGGTGCCAAGTAAATATACTCAAGGAACTTCGCATCACGCCTTTGAACCCAAATAACCCTTACCTTAACCTTAATGTCTTTGGGTTCAACGTCAGATACCATCATTTTCAGAAAAAGGCGCTCCCAGGTGTTGGCGACAGCTGAGGTTCATATGCACCTTCAGTGTTCGACAGTGATCTTCAGCGATCAATAGGGATTACTACTATGCAAGCTAAGAAGAGTGTCTGTAATCTAACCGAGGTTCTGTGGTAGCGTCATCTAACTATGGGTCTGTTCCTGACCCTGCTCCAAAAAAGAGTAGAGCAACTTGGAGCAACTTGGAGCAGGCTAGGTAAAAACGAGCGCTGGAACGTCTGAAGCAACTTGGAGTAGAAATCAGCTGTTTGTGCTTGTATTATGGTTACATATATGACGCGTGAAGTGTTTCAGTGTGGATAAGTTCAGTGGTGATGTCGGTATGAAAGGAAATTAAATCCTCAAGATGATAAAATAATTACTGAAACACATTTTCTTACAAACTCCCTCACAGTGCAGATAAACACTTCAAAATTAACACAACAAATTTAAGACAGTCACAAAGCGTTTCACAATGTATCTTCAGCGCCACATTTGTGCTACCCAGCTGCTCCAGCTGCCCCTGCTCGGTCGGAGTAAGTTGGAGTAGATTGAGCTACCCGATCTGCTCTGAAAACGCACGGAAACACAGAGCAGCTACTCCAAGTTACTCGGAGCAGATTGGAGCAGGGTCAGGAACACCCTATGACTCTAAAGTCGTGCAATGCGCCATTTGTCGTTGTTGATAGTCGAAGACCCTCCGATATTCAGCTTTGGAGTGTCGACATTTCCGTGTCGTGCACTATAATTTTGATACTCAAGACCGATGACTACTGTTGCAAGACACCAATGGACGACAAAGTGACGCGTCACGTGTGAAAGAGTTCTTCCGTTTCTTGAAAGCGGGAGCGGGTCAGGTATTGCCGCCACGTTCTTTGATAAATCATAATTCTGCATGCCACAGGTACCGTAATAAACATTCGCCTTGGCGTAATAAACAAACACCGTGGCGAATAAACATTCGCCACGGTGTTTGTTTTTCTCGCTTTTTTCCAACAGACATTTTACAGAGCTCTGATCCTGTACTTAATACTTGGTAAGTACCTGATACTTACTAAGACCAGCTTTCGTGCACGTCCTCGACATTTCTTTCCGCCTCTAAGCAGACAAATAAAGGTGAGCTTTCCGCATATTCAATGATTGCATGCGAGGAATTACGTGGGCTGTTTTGTGGGACGCCGGCAGATGCTAGCGTCAACAACGTTCGCGGGTGCCGGAGGCGTCTTACCACTTACCACGTGGCGAGGCCACTTACCACTTGGCGAGCCCGACTGCCGCCCAGTAGTCCGGCTGTCCCTGTCGGCATCCTGCACTCGACGAGGGCCTGAAGCCTGACACCCGCCGACCTTCTGCAGCAGCGTCAGCTGACCTCCGACCGGAGCGGACCGGACCCGGGTAGCGGTGATGGTAGCGGTGGCGGCGGCGGTAGCGTTGATGGTAGGGTAGCGGTGATGGCAGGGTAGCGGTAGCGGGTAGCGGTAGCAGCAGTGGTCCAGCCGGTGCCGGCGAGCCTCAGACAGTGGGTCAGCAGCAGACGACGGCGGCGGCAGGTCCCGCACACGACTGGCCGGCTGTCGGCCCGCGGCCGGCCCGGCCCGTCGGCCGGCGACGCCATCCGTGACAGACAGCGCGCCCTTCTTGCGCGCGCCGGCAGCGTCTGGGGCCGTCGGCCCGGCCGTCGTCCAGACGGCGAGCACGCGCAAGAAGGGCGCAACGGTGACGGCGAACCGTGGACGACGGTGGCCCGTGGAGACAGGGTTCGGGAGGGGAAGGGGAGGAGGTGGGTGGGGGAGGGGTCGGTCAGACCGCCGCCGTTAGATTTACGGGCGTTTCGACCCAAAAAGGTGGTCATGTGTGGGGGCGGCCGCCGCTGTTATTGTCAGCAATCACGCGGAGGGGTGGGAAAGTCATGAGATTTGGGATTCAAGAGCCAAAATATGTTCTGTAGCGTCGCACTATGTGATTGGTGATGTATCTGCAGTGTCACACTATATGATTACTGATGTAGTGACACACTATGATATTGGTTGATTCTAGGACAAATGTACCTAAGGACAAATGTACGTAAGGACAAATGAACATATGGCAGATGTACGTAAGCAAATGTACGCATGGCAATTGTACGTAAGCGCAGATGTACGTATGGCTAATGTACATAAGCGCAAATGTACGTATGGCAAATGTACGTATCGCAAATGCACGTAAGCGCAAATATACGTATGCGCAAATGTACGTGAGCGCAAATGTACGTATGCGCAAAAGTACGTAAGCGCAAAAGTACGTAAGCGCAAATGTACGCATGCGCAAAAGTACGTATGCGCAAATGAACGTAAGAGCAAAGGTGCGTATGCGGTTAAGTACGTAAGCGCAAATGTACGTAAGCGCAAAAGGACGTATGCCCGAATGTACGTAAGCGCAAATGCACGTAAGCGCAAATGTACGTATGCGCAAAAGTACGAAAGCGCAAATGTACCTATGCGCAAGTGTACATGTGTGCAATTGTACGTATGCGCAAATGCACCTACATTTACGTATGCGTACCTTTTGTGTTTACGTACATTTGGTTAGGTCCATATGCCATACGTACTTTTGCGCTTTCGTATATCTGAGCTTACGTACATCTGCCATACGTACTTTTGCGCTTACGTCCATATCTGCATACGTACATTTGCGCTGACATACTTTTGCCCTTACGCACATTTGCAATACATACATTTACGCATACGTATATTTGCGCTTACGTACATTTGCGCTTACGTACATTTGCGCATACGTACATTAGCGTTTAAGTACATTTGCGCCTACGTACATTAGGCATACGTACTTTCGCGCTTACGTACATGTGCGCTTACGCACATTTGCGCTTACGTACTTTTGCGCATACGTACATTTGCGCTTACATACATTTGCGCATACGTACTTTTGCGCATACGTGCATTTGCGCTTACGTACTTTTGCGCTTACGTACTTTTGCGCATACGTACATTTGCGCTTACGTACATTTACGTACGTAAACGTACACGCGCTTACGTACATTTGCGCTTAGGTACATTAGCCATACGTACATCTGCGCTTACGTACAATTGCCATTCGTATATCTGCGCCTACGTACACTTGCTTACGTACATTGGCGTAAGTACATCTGCCACACGTACATTTGCTTTACGTACATTTGTCCGATTACCTGATTGGTGATGTATCTGCAGTATCACATTATGTGATTGGTGACGCATCTGTAGGGTCACGCGATGTGATTGTTACGAGAGCATGAGTCTTTTTGTTTGTTTATAGATTACTTAACGTGTACATAGGACAAACATTGCCTTATGTACACGTCTAAGAAGCGTGTGAGACTAGAATAGAGTGTTGCATTAAGAATAGTGTCAGTCATATAAACTGCTCGCAGACACAGGGAAGTGTATGGTTCGGAAAAGCGTCCGCCGCATTCCAATAAAATCAACACGACAGATTCAATGGATTATATTGTATCCACCAATGACCACGCCGTCAACCTCATGGGTAGTTAATTTCCTCCGAACTGTCAGGTTTCCAGTTCAAACCTCGCCGGATGCGTGGGATTTCGGCTTCCCAACGACCATTCGAAGGGCGAAGTGGCGACGCCGTGCTTCTCTCCCCTCCCCCTCTCCCTCGCCACAGCTGGTTGCGTCGTGAAAGAGTCCGACAATCTATCGATTCAGCCACACTGACAACCAAACAATCAAGTGCACGTGCGGTTGTTGCGAGTGTCAGGTGGTGATCGCGGGCATCAGGTGCGGAGCACACGGATGTCAGGTGGGGAACACGGGTGTCAAGTGGGGATTACGGGTGTCAGGTGGGGAACACGGGTGTCAGGTGTGGAACACGGGTGTCAGGTGTGGAGCACACGGGTGTCAGGTGGGGAGCACACGGGTGTCAGGCGGGGAGCACACGGATATTGATTCAGGTGTGGAGCACACGGATATCAGGTGGGGATCACGGGTGTCAGGGGGATCACGAATGTCAGATGGGGATCACGGGTATCAGGTGGTAATCCCGGGTGTCGAGTGGGGAGCACACGGGTGTCTGGTGGGGAGCGCACGGGTGTCGGGTGGGGAGCACACGGGTGTGGGGTGGGCGCGGAGGCTGGATTGTTACATCACGGCCGACGGGTCTGACGCCCAGTCGTGTCGACGTCTGGCGGAAATCGTTCAATACCCGCTGCAGCTCACCCGTGGTCACTGCGCTGGCCCGGGTCAGGGGCGGATCCAGGAATTGTAATCGGGAGGGGCACGTTTCCTCGAAGAGGCGCCTTCGGCGGAAAATTCGCTGAGCGGCGTGTGCAGGGTGCGACCAGGTATATTTAATCCTGTTCGCATTCTCGTATTAAAGGGGTACCTTTTCCTCTAAGAGGGGTGTTGTTAGCTGAAAAATACATGAAGCGTGGGGAGGTTACACTCGAGCCTTTCTGAAGGGGCGCCCTTCCCGGCCAGAGGGGCGCCACCTTTCCATGGGAGGGGACCATGCCCCAGTGCCCCCTCTGTATTCGCCCCCGGTCGGTCTGGGTCTGGTCGGCTGGGACCGGGTGGGCCAGACCTGGCCCGGTCAACTTAAATCGAATGCGGACGGGTCGATCGGGTCGGGTCGGATCTAATCGGTTCGAGTCGGGTCGGAACTCAGAGCGGGTCCGACGAACGCGGTCAGTCTGGGTCAGGTCAGACCAGGGCAGACCAGGGCAGGGCAGGACAGAGCAGGCCTTGCGAGGGCAGGGAAGGGCAGGGCAGACTACGGCAGGGCTGGTCAGACCAGGGCAGGGCAGGACAGAGCAGATCATGCGAGGGCAGGGCAGGTCAGGTCAGATCATGCGAAGGCAGGGAGCTGTGTCCTGTCCTGTCTGGCTAAGACACGTGGGACAGGGTCGGGTCTCGCCAATATCCAGGCCACGGCAGGTGGGCCACGTCAGACCGAGTCGGATCAGCTGGGGGATCCGTTGATCCGGATGCGGGCCGGCGATCGCCTCTGAACCCGACACGGCCGGCCGCCGGGGTCGGGCACGAGCGTTGAACTCGCTTCCGAGCGGCTTATCGGCGCTCTGGCGCACAGCCGCGTCGGTGCGCCAGTCGGTGCGCCAGGTGCACAGCTGGCGCAGACGCTCGGCGCATGTCTCTGCTCTGATCTCTGCAGTGCACACTTCAGACAGAGGAACACTTGAGCAGCCGTAACAATCAGCACCGGTAGAGAATGTAAGTCAGGCGCCTGTCAAGTGTGCCACAAAGAGCGCGCGTTTGATGTGCACCTGCGTGCCGTCTTTTGGTTCGTCGGTGAGGAACTTCACCCCGTTTGGGACGTCCTCGTCATCGTACGCGCCCTCCGCAGTGGAGCATCCGCTGCTCACAGTCGTGGCGGCCATTTTGAGCCCGGTGCATGGGTGTAGAAACCAGAGAGATAGGCATGAAAGCTTTCATACCAAGATGTTTCAATTTTTGCATGAGGCCAACTGGAAGGAACGGCATCCGCAGACCCTTTTTCCATGTCAGTAATTTCTTGGTTCTTACACCCATGCTCTAAAAAGGGCTGCTCATCATTCATTATATATTTTCTTTCATCCTCTTCCTCGGGAAAGCCTCGAATCAGCTTCCGGAGGCGTGCTTTTTTAGCCTTTTTCTTGGCGTCTGAGGCAGATGGGCCTTCTTGCTCTTCCTCCGGTCATACTAGTTTCTTCAAAATATAGTGAGCAGATAATTTGTAACTGTTGTGCCCGAGGTCAATTTTTGGGACAGAAGCCCCGATGCGCGTGCGGGCGCCCCGCTTTTTTTATGGGAACCATTTTCCCTTCGGGTCCGCCTCATACCAACATAATGAACATTTCCTCTTGTCAAATACCGATTGACTATGTCGTACGCTGGAGACACACCCACGTCGAAATTCTTAAGCAAGTTTGCTGAGCAGGCTTTCGGTCTGTCGGTTTTTTTAAGCAAACCCACCCAACCGGAATTAAATCCAAACGGTATCATGCTGCATCCACATAGCATCCAGATGGGCTAAGAAGGATCCAAGCGAACTCGAGACGGATCCGAACAGATCCAGACGAATCGGCATAATCACAGAGTACCAGACAACTCCCAGACGGATTAAGATGAACTCCGGCAAATCCGTAGCGGACCGGGTCCCGCACGGACCGACCAAGGTCGACCCAGATTGACTCAGGCCAACCCAGGCTGACCTAGGCCAACCCAGGTCGAACCAGACCGCCCCAGATCGACCCAGACCGACCCAGACCGACCCAGACAGACCGACCCAGACAGACCGACCCAGACAGACCGATACCAACCCAGACAGACCGACCCAGACCGACCCAGACTGACCCATACCAACCCATACCAACCCAGACCGACCCAGACAGACCGATCCAGACCGACCCGGATCGACCCAGACCGACCCAGACCGACCGAGACAGACCGACCCAGACCAACCCAGACTGACCCATACCAACCCATACCAACCCAGACCGACCCAGACCGACCCAGACCAACCCAGACCGACCCAGACCGACCCATACCAACCCAGACCGACCCAGACAGACCGATCCAGACCGACCCAGACCGACCCAGACCGACCCAGACCAACCCAGACCGACTCGGTACGGCCGACCGTGCCGTCGCCAGCTGTTGCTCCTCAGCCCGTTCCTCCGGCGGGGGTGGCATCTGGATGACGTCACACATGGCAGCGCCGGGCGGCGGCGCGTGGCGCACCTGCTGCGGCTGTTCCGGCGCGGTGCGGCAGGCGTGCTCCGGCTGCTACGTAATTGGCCACACCTGAGCGGCCGGAGAGATACGAGGAGCGGGCGTGACGCTGGCGTCTGCGGCGTACTGATGGCACGGCGGGCTCTCGTTTACGATCTCCAAACTACTTCTTCAGGAGATCTTGTTGCCGCTGCTAGAGCGACGAAAATGTTGTGCAGGGAGGTAGTCTTTCCGGACTCACCTTTTTGAGGTGGCACAATTCAGCATCGTGGCACGTGCCCCGCCATATATATATATATATAAATGAGAGAGATAGAGAAAGAGAGAGAGAGAGAGAGAGAGAGAGAGAGCGAGAGCGAGAGCGAGAGCGAGAGCGAGAGCGAGAGCGAGAGCGAGAGCGAGAGAGAGAGAGAGAGAGAGAGAGAGAGAGAGAGAGAGAGAGAGAGAGAGAGAGAGAGAGAGAGAGAGAGAGAGAGAGATGATAGAGAGAGATATATATATAGAGAGAGATATATAGAGAGAGAGAGAGAGAGGAGAGAGAGAGAGAGAGAGAGAGAGAGAGAGAGAGAGAGAGAGAGAGAGAGAGAGAGAGAGAGAGAGAGAGAGAGAGAGAGAGAGAGAGAGAGAGAGAGAGAGAGAGAGAGAGAAAGCAGCACCACTGAGGGCATGGGTTGAGACTTTGGGTGTTCGGCGGTCAGGATCACCGCCTCCCCCTACATGAAGCGACAGGGCTCTCTCCAGGGCCTCCACCAGGGAATTTTGACTGTGGTGGGGACCACTGGTGGTCGCAGGACCAGACCGCCATCCGAGCCAACCAGACCCCGGCCACACAAACAACGCTAAAGAGAGAGTTTCTGACGATGTGTGACGATTCTGATGTGGAAAGGTTGCTGACCGGGGCGCGCGGCCATGACCGCAGGTCATGCCCCTCACCACAGCTGACATGTCAGAGGAGGCCCTGGCCCTCTCTGCTTAGGATAGTCGGCGAAGTTGTTTGCATGCAGCGTAAATTGTCGTAAATTCGAGTCGACGTCATCCGGATTCCACAGCCCGGCTGAGGCGACCTGCAAAGCCTCCTTGAAGTGATGGAGTTGCAGGCTCCTCGTCATGGGCGTCTCCACGGTAGGCGACAGGGGGAACGCGTCGTCTCCACCCCCACTCCAACTTTCGTGAAGCTTGTCACTACGTCTATGGCGTTGCATGGGTAAAATCAACGTTAAAAGCCCTCTCGTTCCCCCTTCTCCATCCAAAAACCCGTCGCGGCGCCCATGCTCCTTGTCAATGGCGAATTGTCTGAACGAGCGTCGCCCAGACACCGCCTATGCATCACACTTTGCGGCCACCAGACAGCCGACAGTGTAATTATGTTAACGGTTCTGATATCATGCGGCCTTGCAGCCAGTTTGCATAACGAGCACGCGAATGGCATTGCAAGAGCGGTACGAGACGTGCCCCCGACGGGCAAGCGCGAGCTGTGCGACTCCACAAGCCATTTGGGTAATTGTGAGTGATGTTGATTGTCGATTGGGATCGGTGCAAGCGCAAGCTTCGCCGCTGACGTAGTCACGTGCAAAATGACTGCTAGGTACGAAAGTTCAGACTGTTTTCAGACGCTGGCGAGAGTGAGTCAAGGTTGTTGCAGCACGGCATAACACGACCCATTATATGGCCGTGGTCTAATTTAGCTCAGTTTAGCTTAGTTTATTTGCATAGCATCTGCGGGCATGCGATCAGCACAGGTCAGCAGGTCCGCAGGTCAGCAGGTCACCTTCCTCTGACGGCTGCAGCCGTCAGAGACGGAAGCAGTCCGACCAGGTCGATGTGCACTCCCGTGGGTGAAGATTGCCTCCGGGCGCCACCTTTCCACGGGCGCCCACTTGGAGGGCCCGACTGACAAGCTGTTTACATCTCCAATGATTGTAAGAGCTGAACGGAAATAAGCACTTGGACCCCTGGCCAGGTGAGAGATCTCCAGCCCTGGCATGTACCGTGGTAAAGCTGTTTCTTTTTGCCCACTCTTGTCAGATCCCTCGGCCTGGCACTTAATATGTCGTCAGCGCCAGGACGTACGGCCCGCCATCTTGCGGCTGTAGACGGTACCACAGGTACAGCAGCGCGCCACAGCCAACTCGTCTGACAGCCGAGGCGTCTGACTCTTCAGCGCTGAATTAGACACAGCCTGCAGCAAATAATTAAACCTCCTTTCCTTCCCGTCCCCTCGCAACGTACTCTAAAGTACATGGCCTAAAGTCCAAAGAGTCCCAAGGCTCCCTGAGAAATAATAGCGATACTTGCGATAATTCCGAGGCTCCCAACGCGATAATTGTACCATAATCATGAGCTGCTCCTTTTCTGCCCTGTTTGCTTGTTTATTTGGTGGTTCACGACGCACTTTATGCACGATCACGGCTAACGGCGCCGCCCACACCGTTTCGCCGGTGGGCCACGGGATTGGGAAATGTCACGAGTGGTGCGAGTGTTGAACCCGGGACCTTTGGTACCCAGAGATCAACACCTTAACAACTCGGCCATACCCGCCACTCCCTTTCTACCTCAGATCATGACATGACATGACATCAAATAACCTTACGTAACCATCGTTGGCTCAGCCGCTGTAAAGCATCATTTTGAGCACTTATAACGTGGTCTTTCTGATGACGCCAATATTTCCTTCTATCCCTCTTACTGAAGTTTGCAAATCCCAACATGGCAACGAACATGGCAATTCCCGCCAGCTCTTTAAATACACAAATGCTCTTTGTCCGCATTACCAGGCCGTAAACCTGTCCTTCCTGGTCTCAAATTGGTGTAGATAGCATGTTCCACATGATGCGATCAACATTGACCGACGTGGCCCAAGGTCAGGTCAGGTGAAGCAATTGTAACGGTCAAGGTCCGGGAGCGTAGTCGGTCAGAGCGCTGGCCTGCATGGGTCTCCCCTGTCCTGACAAGGCAGGGTTCGAGTCGCGCTTCACGCACTCGCATAGCCCCCGGCTGGGAGGGTCAGTTGGCAGCTGGCCTGATAAGGCTGGAGAGACGGCACCGAGACGGTCGTGTCGGTGCATTGACGGCACGTTCAAATTTGAATGTTGAACGTTGAACGTCGAACGTTGGACGTTGAACGTTGAACGTTGGGCGTTGAACGTTAGACGTTGAGACAGACAGTTGAACAAACGGGCGGACAGACGAGCAGACGGACAGACAGACAGACAGACAGACAGACAGACAGACAGACAGACAGACAGACAGACAGACAGACAGACAGACAGACAGGCAGACAGGCAGGCGGACCGACAGACAGGCAGACAGACAGACAGACAGACAGGCTGATAGATGGACAGATGGCCAGATGGTCAGATGGGCAGATGGACAGATGGACAGACTGACAGACTGACAGATGGACAGACTGACAGATGGACAGACTGGCAGACGGGCAGATGGACACACAGACCAACCGACAGATGGACACACAGACAGATAGACAGATGGACAGACAGGCGGACAGACGGACAGCCGGACAGACGGACAGACATATGGACACATATATGAACACACATACAGTCCGACCGACAGACAGACAGACAGATAAACGGACAGACGGACAGATAGACAGACATAAAGACATAAAGACATAAAAGATCAGTGCAACTATGAGCCACAAGGGCCCTTCTTGGTTGCACTTGGTACACTGAACCAGTTGTCCACCAAATCTGTCAATCAACCCACCCTGGAATACAGAAAAACAAGCCCCCTATTCTTATAATGATTGTCTATGCCGTTTTTTAAAGATGTTCAGTGTGTTGCTACTGACAATTGTTCCTGGAAGCTGGTTCCAGTGTTCTACTACCCTGTTGGTGAAGAAAGACTGTCTTAACCTTGTCCTGCTGTGATTAACTTTAATTTTAAATTGATGACCTCTAATTGCATCATTTCTGTTAAATTCAAACATTTCCCTTAGATATCCCTGCTCCTGACCATGAACAAATTTAAAAACCTCTATGAGATCTCCTCTCAGCCTTCTATATCTAAGTGAAAACATATTCAATTTCTTCAATCTTTCCTCATATGCCAGGTTGCCTATACCATTAACCATTTTTGTTGCCCTCTTTTGTACTCTCTCTAAAAGCCAACAATCTTTCTCATAACTAGGGGACCAAGCTTGGACACAGTATTCCAAATGTGGCCTGACACAGTAAAGCTTCCTGATGACCTCCTCACTTTTGTATGACACATTCCTCTGTATCGCCCCAAGCATTCTTAGTGCCTTCTTCCTGGCTTCTTTGGTCTGTTCTGATGCCCCCAATTTTGTGTTCAAAATAACACCTAAGTCCTTCTCCTGCTCAGTCACAGATAGTACTTGGCCATCCATCAAGTATGGCGCCTTCATATGCTGCCTACCTACATGCATGACTTTGCACTTATCAAAATTAAACTTCATTTGCCATTTTTCGGACCACTTCACAAGCTCGTCTAAGTCGTTCTGCAGCAAAACCTGCTCATTGTGCCCTGTTATTGCCCTAAAGATCTTCAAATCATCCGCAAATTTCAAAACCTTACTGCTCAGGCCACATTCAATGCTATTCACAAATATAATGAACAACAGTGGCCCCAGTACCGACCCCTGAGGGACTCCACTAAGAACATTTTGCCATGATGACTTTGTACCATTAAGCATCACTCTCTGCAGTCTATCTGAAAGCCACAACTCAATCCATTTTAGGATGCTACCTGCAATGCCATGGACCTGAAGCTGCATCATTAACCGTTTATGGGGTACCTTGTCAAAGGCCTTACTAAAGTTAAGATATGCTACATCAACCTGATTTCCCTGATCAAATTGTTCTGTAGCAAAATTTAAAAAGTCCAAGAGATTTGTGAGACACGATCTCCCTTTTCTAAACCCATGTTGAGTATCTTGAATCAAACTGTTTCCTTCCAGAAAACTAACTATTCTATCCTTGATAATTGATTCGAGTACCTTGCAGACTAGGGATGTGAGGCTTACTGGCCTATAATTTTCAACTTTCCCTCTTTCTCCTTTCTTGAAAATAGGAACTACATTTGCCCTTTTCCAATCTGTTGGAATTTCATTTTGCGAAACTGATCTACAAAATATTATACTAAGTGGAATTGCCAGTTCCTTTTCAGCTTCCCGCAATACCCTAGCATAAATTCCATCAGGTCCTGCTGCCTTGTTTGGCTTTATTTTTCTGATATAATTGAAAACAACATCACTATCAATGAAATCAACATTGTGTATCTGATCACCTGTCACTGAACTGTGGTTCACGGTTGGCAAATTTGTCACATCCTCCACTGTAAACACTGATTTAAACTGCTTGCTCAGCTCCTCAACCATCTCACCATCCTCACTCAGTATAGTGCCATTTACTTCCAGTGGACCAATTGTGCTTGAAACTTTACTTAGCTTGTAGAAACTAAAGAACTTTTTACTGTCCCCATTACAGTTCCTAGCCAAATCCAATTTTTTGCCCGCCTTGCTGCTCTGGTTTTCTGCTTCACAGCATCTCTAGCTTTTTGATACGACCTTAGATTTACGACATTTGAAGCTTCCTTAAATACTCTAAATGCATCTTTCTTAGCCTTAATTGATCTCCTCAAATCTGGTGTAAGCCATGCTGGCTTTCCTACACTTCTTTTGCGCCTTTGCTTTTGGGGGACATGTCTAATCTGAATTTCCCTCAAGTAAGAATTGAACTTTTCCCACATTTCACAGGCATTTAAATCAACAAATTCTTCTTCCCATTGTATGACACTTAAAGCCTCTCTCATGGAGTCAAAGTCTGCCCTGTTAAAATTTGGAATCTTTGCCAAGTTATCCTTGATTGTCCCTGCTATTTGTACCTTAAATCTCACTATGTTATGGTCACTTCTTCCCAGAGTTTCTCCTACAGTCAAGTCTTGAACTAAATCACTTAAATCTGAGAAGACAAGGTCCAAGAATGAGCCCTGCCTGGTTGGTTCCATTACAAACTGGTGTAAGAACAAGTCCTCTTCAAGGCATTTCCTAAACAGTTTACATGATGGGGAGCCAACACCAACATGTTCATATCCTTTTAGATTAAAGTCACCAAGAATAAGGCATTTCCTCTGAAAGTTTCTACTGATTTCCTCACAAATCACCTTATCGAGCTCCAGTTGCTGAGAATGTGGCAAGGTTCCTGATCGATACAAAGCTCCAATCCTCAGTTTATTGCTATTGCCTCTTCCCACAGCAACATCAAGCCAAATGGACTCCACAGACACATTTTTTACCCCATCTGCTACTTTCTGAGAACTGTATAAACTATTCACATAGAGCATTACACCACCCCCTTTCACTGCTGGACCCCTATTGCATGAAAATATATTGTATCTCTGGATCTCATAGTCCTGCAAGTTATCCCCAAAATATCCCTCACTGACCCATGCCTCAGTAATGCAAACAAAATCTGGTTTCTCCTCAGCAACATAACACTTGAACTCATCAAATTTGGATCGAATGCTCTGAGCATTAAGCATCATACACTTAACAAAAGTTCCATAACCCTCTTTGGCTTTTTCATGTTGAGTAGCTCTATCATCTCTGGATGAGCTACCACTCTGCCCCCTTGATCTACTGCTACCCCTATTTGCTGACTGTGAGGTGTTTGCAAGACCTCTCTCTCTATCAGCTACATCCCCCCATGACCTGCCTAGTTTCCCTGTTTCCTAATGAGAGCCTCCTCATACCTATTGCTGAGCAATTCAACTCCTCTCTTGCTCAAATGTAACCCATCTAATGCAAACATTTCAGTCCTCCCCCAGAAATCCCCCCACAAATCCAAGAACCCCACCCCAAGTTCCTTACAAATCTTGGCCACCCTGGTATTCAGCCCAATGGCCCTCGAGTACCACTCTATGCTTGCCTTAACCATAGGGAGGATGGATGTTACCATTCCTCGTTTCCTACTCACAGCTAACCTACCTATCAAAGCCCTATACTCTTGCATTGTTTCCTCTGTTTTTGCTTTTCCTACATCATTTACACCAACCTGCACAATTACTGTTGTGCTCTCTCCACTACCCTTCATCACTCCTATCCTATCACCAACATCCTTTACCTGGGCCCCTGGGTAGCAAACACGAGTCCGTTTGTCGGGGTTCCTGCTACAAAAAGTACGGTCCATGTACCTCACTCTTGAGTCCCCTATAACTAAAACTTCCCCCTCTCTACCATCAGCTGCCTGGTCGTTCCTCCCTTCCTCCTTAGCAGCATTTCTATCTCTCTCTTGCAGTACCTCAAATCTATTATTAGTTTCAATGCCTTTGTCAATTTTCCTTAAAGCTAGTCTCGTACTCTGGCGTCTAGCTACTTTCCACTCTCTACTGTCATGGTCTATACTATCTCCACCCCTATCACTCCTAGACTCCTGCACCTGGCTTGCCTGGCTGACAATTCCTATGGTGGGCCCTGCCATCAAACACTTCAGACGCTCCACCTCCCTTGCTAACATATCTACTTTCTTACTCAAGTCCCCAATGACTACAATACACTTACAGTTCCCACAGTCGCCTTGCATTTTTTTTTTATAAAATACAATTTAAATAAAGTTATCCCGACTCACCAGCTACAAATTCCAACTAAACCAAACTAAGATTTAAAAAAGCCTAGATACCTTTGCAATTACACCAGTATATTGAAAATATACCTAGTGGTAATTTAAGCTCACTATTTTAGTCCTAAGCTCTATCTTAAACTTAAACACCAAAAGGACACCGACTTATTCCTCTACACTACAGAAACCTAAGCCATGAGACCACGCCAACCGTCTACAAAGCGTTCACGTGGCTGATCGATAATTCTAGAAGCTACCTAGTGTAATTTAAGCTCACTATTTTAATCTTAAAGTCTATCCTAAACTTAAACACCAAGCGGACGAAGACTTATTCCTCTATGCTAACAGAAACCTAAGCCACGTGGCCGCTCCACCCGTCTACAAAGCGTCCACGTAGCCGATGGATAATTCTAGAAGCTAAAAATCTGCTCGTTAAAAAGAAACTTATGAGATAAAACTATGCAAATATGCACAGAAGTAATTGCTAAATACCTACCACCAGCTGCAAACTCCAACTAAACCAAACTAAACACTAATATAATCAAAAACCTAGATACCTATACAATAACACCAGGACAAGAAGATATACCTAGTGTAATTTAAACACACTATTTTAGTCAACTCTATTTTAAACTTAACCACCAAAAAAAAAACAAAAACAAACTTATTCCTCTGCACTACAGAAACCTAAGCCACGAGGCCGCTCCACCCGTCTACAAAGCGTCCACGTAGCCGATGGATAATTCTAGAAGCTATCTTGTGTAAGTTAAGCTCACTATTTTAATCTTCAACTAAAACATCAAGCAGATACAAACTTATTCCTCTATGCTAACAGAAACCTAAGCCACGTGGCCACTCCGCCCGTCTACAAACGTACACGTGGCCGATCGATAATTATAGAAGCTTAGAATACCTAGGCTAAGTCTAATATACTCAAGTTAAACAATATAACCGCTCATTCTTAACCTAGGCCTACAATAGAACAAATCCTCCCTCCACTAACCACCTGTGCCCAATCTTTTACTCACGGTTTTCCCTCGTCACGGGAGCGCAAAAACACGTCCGCTCGCGACGAGGGCAGAGCAGTGAGTGACGGGCAGGCAGACAGATGTACAGATGGACAGACTGACAGCTGGACAGATGGACATACAGACTGATAGACAGACAAATGGACACACAGACGGACAGACGGACAGCCGGACAGACACAAGGACAGACAGATGAAGAAGCAGATTTGCAAACAGGTGAACAGAAGGACAAGCAGACAGACGGACAGATGGACAGAGGGACAGATAGATTGACAGACAGATGGACAGACAGACGGACAGACTGACGGACGGACAGATGGACAGACAGATGGACAGACAGACGAACAGACGGGTAACCTCCTCGCTGTCATCCTGTTATGCCGTACGGTGAGCGGGGCCTCGTGAACAGACAGATGGACGTACATATGGACAGACAGACGGACAGACGGGTAACCCCCTCATCGTCATCCTACTGGTGCTGTGTCGTGAATGGGACCTCTCGGACAGACGGACAGACAAACAGACAGACGGGCAGACCGACAGATGGACAGACCGACAGATGGACAGATGGACAGACAGACGGACAGATGGGCAGACAGACAGACAGACGGACAGGCAGATGGACAGACAGGCAGACGGACAGACGGACAGACGGACAAACGGACAGATGGACAGATGGACAGACAGACGGACAGATGGGCAGACAGACAGACGGACAGGAAGATGGACAGACAGACCGATGGACAGACGGGTAACCCCCTCACCGTCATCCTGCCGGTGCTGTGTGGTGAGCGGGGCCTCGGCTGGTCCGGCAGTGTCCAGGTGGTATCTGCGTCCGTCACACCTTCAGAACGCGATACACACAGCGCCACAACAGCCGACAGAGTCTCGACAGCCTGGCCGGCGGCGGCGTCGGGCCGCACCGACACGCGCCACGTGCACAAAATGGGGGGGGGGGGCAAGCCGGCTGAGTCGGCAGAGGCGTCGTCAGGCGCTGGGTGCGGCGGGGAGGGGTGCAAAGGCCTGATGGCTCTGGCGCAGGAGCTAATTGACTGCATGTGGACTGGCGACTGGTCTTGTTCCAGTTGCCTGGGATAGTTGGATAGGGGGCTGTTCGTGTGGGAGGGGGGGGGGGGTCCACGGACGTGCCCTCATACGAATCTATGAGTGTGTGGAGTTATGGACGGATCCAAAGGGGCGAAATGGCGGCCGCCATCCCTTGGAACCCGAAATGGTTCCCTTCTGACTGAAAAGGCGCCCCTCCAGGACGGTCGACTGCAGCCTTCCCCTCGAGTTCTTCAGTCGAAAGTGCCCCTTTGAGTACAAACGTCGTCCCTCCAGGGACACCTGAGTGCCTCCCATCCCCTTCCCCGTTGAAATTGTCTTAATCAATGACACCCCTCCGGGAAACTGACGACCCTCCGAACGCCCCTCCCCCCCCCCCACCCTCTCGAGCTCAGGTGGGCGTCCCCTGATGGTATGCAGACAGACGGGGTCTGTCTGCATACGGGGACTCACTTAAAATTCCGCACCCGTTTGAAGAAATTCTGGATCCGTCAGTGTTTGGAATTAATATCTTAGTTATGCTGACCTAAAGTGAGGTGCGTTGATCTCATTGGGGGATTTCTCTGAATTCGATTGCATTCGGTGTGAGATAGGTGGGTGTCAGTGGCAGGAATTCCCTCTCCATGGAAGAGGGAATATCCTACCAGTCGTGAGCAACATCAATGTCACGGATGTGCCGCGTTCCATGGAGTCTGGCATAACACATGTGCTGCAAGTCGCCGGTATGTTCCTGTATCGGCATCGGCAAAACCGACCTCAAGCCACCACCAGGACTATGGTGTTTGACAGTATGGACATAATGGACGTAATGGGCAGAATGGACATAATGGACATAATGGACATAATGGACATAATGGGCAGTATGGGCAGTATGGGCAGTGTGGACAGAATGGGCAGAATGAACAGAAAGGACAGAACTAACAGAATGGACAGAATGGATAGAATGAGCGGAATTGGCAGAATGGACGGAAGGAACATAATGGACCGAAGGATCATAATGGACAGAAGGAACATTATGGACAGAATGGACAGAATGAATAGAACGGACGGAAGGAAGAGAATGGACAGAATAGACAAAATGAACAAAATGGGCGTAATGGGGAGAATGGACAGAATGAACAGAATGGACGTAATGGGCAGAATGAACAGAATTGAATCATTCCAACGCCATTACGTGGGGTGAAGATTAAATCGATGATGAGGATGTTCAGAAAATATGAACGGTCGTTTCTTTCCTATCTTCAGGAATATATTTCCAATGTGACAGCGATAGGTAAAAATGTGGTCGCATTTATGTTATCATCAATATTCGACTAGCATGTGAGTTAGTTCCTGTCTCCAATGAAAATACGACACCACTTGAATGGGGGAATATATCATCCAGTTTTGTGATCTTCAGTTCAAAGCTGAAGAGCAAGCTGGTTTGTATAAGGAGAACCCGTGCACAGGATCAACATGGCTCTGGCAGTTTGCTTAGATGGCGGAAATTGCCTTAGCAATTTGCCTTGTTTGGGCCTAAGTGGACTTGGTCGTCCATGCCACACATTGGTTCTGGATTTAGCGGTGTCTGGGATTGTCGGCGGTGACTTGAGAAACATAGGGAATGTTTTTGGCGTCACTTACATTACCACTTTCCTGGTAAGTAACGAGTTGGGTCAGAGAACTAAAACATGGCCAGTCTGCTCTGTTAACGGCGATTCCGCTGTGACGATGTCGGCCCCCACCTCAGATACCATGATATCTGATACGACGTCTGATACGATATCTGATACGATATCTGATACGATATCTGATACGATATATCGTATTCATGATAGGATACCATATATCGTAAGGCGTTCACTTAAACCTCTGGGATTCCGACATCATTTTTCTTGGGGGAGGGTAATGCGGACAAACAGAGAAAAAGCAACCAAAATACCTTCCGACTGCTCGGAAAGACTTTCCATTGTTTGCAAACAATGTAAATGTTTTTTTAGTTGTTCTTTGTCTGTTTGTCTGTACCGCCCCCAGAAAACTGCAGACAGACAACATACTGCGCCCTCATGTGAACTGGCGACTCCCTAGCAGGAGACTGTGGGTCCGTCTCCCTAGCAGGAAACCGTGGGTCCGTCTCCTCAGCAGGGAACCGTTGGTCCGTCTCAACAGGTGGCCGTGGGTCCGTCTCCCTAGCAGGAAACCGTGGGTCCGTCTCCCCAGCAGGGAACCGTGGGTCCGTCTCCTCAGCAGGGAACCGTGGGTCCGTCTCCTCAGCAGAGGACCGTGGGTCCGACTCCCCAGCAGGGAACCGTGAATCCGTCTCCCCAGCAGGGGACCGTGGGTCCGTCTCCCCAGCAGGGAACCGTGGGTCCGTCTCAACAGGTGGCCGTGGGTCCGTCTCCCTAGCAGGGGACCGTGGGTCCGTCTCCCCAGCAGGTGACCGTGGGTCCGTCTCCCCAGCAGGGGACCGTGGGTCCGGCTCCCCAGCAGGGGACCGTGGGTCCGTCTCCCCAGCAGGGGACCGTGGGTCCGTCTCCCCAGCAGGGGACCGTGGGTCCGTCTCAACAGGTGACCGTGGGTCCGTCTCAACAGCAGGAGACCGTGAGTCAATCTCCCCAGCAGGGGTGACACGGATCCAGCCTCCCGGACCGGGGGGCCTGGGCTCGCCTCTGCCGCTCCACATCTGTCCCGGCCGTGGTGTTTTGTTCGGTAGCAGACACCTGTGCGACTTTGTACCGACAAGCGTCGGCTGGGCGGCTGAGAGCCCTGGCAGGACGGCAGGGGCACGTGTTCTGACGGAACGATAGGGGCACCTGTCCTGACCGGATGATAGGGGGCACGTGTTCTGAAGGGATGGTAAGGGCACGTGTCCTGACGGGACGTTAGGTGCACGTGCTCTGTTCAAACATGTCCCTGATATATCACACGGATCTATAATTATCGCATTCATCTGAAGAGCTTAATTTGATTCATGCTTTCACAAAATATACTGTGACAACTTATTTTGCAGTACAAATAACTGCTGAAGAAAAGCTGCGATGATTCTTCATAACAACATACTAATACTTGCTTGCTACACCAAGTTATACCATACATGTAAACAATGGTGTTCCTTGTAAATTTTATCGAAAAACAGCCACGAGAGGGACGTCAGACAAAATCAGACTCTGTTTCTGTCTCTGTCAGACGTCAGCCGTCAGACAAGAGGAGGGGAAATACAGCAATGCTAGAATCGGCGACGGCAAAAGTCATAAAGTCATAAAGTCATAAAGTGCTAAGGCTTAATAAGAGCCACAGGGGCCCATCTGGGTTAAGCCTGTCTAAAAAAGATACTAGAAAAGTACATGCTCTCACCCCAATCAATCCATTGCCTCAAGTTCCTAGGGAGCATATATCCCAGCCTATCTAGGACCATTCACCTGCTATTGCATAACACACTCCTCAACAATTACAAACTCCTCTGATCATGCCCATTGTGCTACCATAGCCAATCTCATCAGTATCACAGCCCAAAGAAAGGTGCGGAATCCACTGCTAGGTACACCCTATATAAAGTTATAAAGTGTTTAGACTTAATAAGAGACCCAAGGGCCCATCCAGTTAAGTCTGTAAATGGAAGATACCATAAGCCTGGTAAAAAGACCCACCCCAACCATCACCACATCCTAAAGAAACCATCCACCAACATCCCACACACCTATCAATGCCTATCTACCCTAGCTATCCAGCCCTATTCCCTTGATCCCTCTTAACACATGTAGATTGAATGCCTTACCAATAATTTTCAAACTGCATCCATGCCTACTTAAAGGGGTCTGTGTTATGCACACTTACTTAGCATAAATCTCACCCCATACATCACAAATTAGGACTCAAAAATAACATTTTCCTGTCTAAAAAATATGTCCACCCTACTTTTAAATACATTCAATGAGGAACTCCCCACATCAGCAGGCAGCCTATTCCACTGATCAACAACCCTTTGACTGAAAACCTGTTGTTGCTTAACTTTTTCTTTTTTTTCTTCTTTTTTCCCCCTAAATCTTTAGCGGAGGCAAAGTGCCATGTGCTAGAGATTGCTACGTTGAAGAAGTGATTACGTTATTCCGGCTTATGTGACATCCGGTTATATCAATTAGTCAAGAACGGAGAGACGCCGTCAAACAAGAAACATGGCGTAGAACACACATGGCATACAGCTACATATACATACATACAGACACTCATGACAATGGAAGGACATTTGGAGGGTGGGCAGCATCGTAACCTCCGGAGAGGCTCCACTGACCACCTGCGACCTGAAAAGCGAAGCGGAGGCCCGACGCCCAGGGCGAGTCGTGGACGTCGGGCCCGACCTTGTGTGTGTAAGTGTATGCTTTAAGTTAAAGCCTGGAAACCCCTAAAAAGGGGAAAACCAGGCTGCTTGGAAAACCCGAAGGTAAAAACCAAGCGCAATTTAAGAGGAAATCCGTCCGTATTAGCCAATTTGGATCGGATCCCTCCTACCTAGTGTGTAATAACCTATATGTATGTGTTAGCGACGACGGAGAGGAAGAGATGTGGAGCGGAGTCACACAGCCAGCACGGAGTGCGGCACGCGTCATATAACTTTCATCAGGTCAGCTTGGATCAGGAAATGTAACGGAGGCCCTATATCTGTTCGGAGAGCCCAGTGTCTTGTAGGAAACGGAAAAGTAACTCGAGGAGTGGCGGGTGGTCACTCCCGAGGAGAGCGCGGAGCGAAAGTTGTGAATGGATCTTGGCGTTAACTGTCCTACACCTCACCTTGTCTAACCTGAATTGATGACCCCTATGTGATACTCTATGAGACTTCCTTCCTCTTATATATCACACTTCTATTAACGAGTCCCAGCATTCTCAGTGCCCTGTTCCTAGCTGAAATATTGTTTTTGTCTGATTTAAGGTCTTTTGAAACCAACACACCTAAGTCTCTTTCTTTTTCAATAACATCCAGTTCCCTCGCTCCCATTGTATATCTGAAAGTCTCACCTCCAGACCCCAGATGCATAACCTTACACTTATCATAGTTCAAAGACATCTGCCATTGATCAGCCCACTTTTATAGGTCGTCCAAGTCTAGTTGAATATTATTAGATTGATCACTACTGTTTCCCACTCCTACCAGCTTGATGTCATCAGCAAATTTGAACACTATTCCTCAGCCCTACCTCAATGTTATTCACAAAGATGATAAAGAGAAGTGGCCCTAGAACAGAGTCCTGTGGTACTCCACTCAGAACATCCTTCCAATCAGATTTACATCCATTTAACACTACCCTTTGTTTCCTTCCCCTCAACCTTGCTGCAATCCAAGCTAGAACTTTTCCAACAATCCGATGTTGCTGTCAAGGGCGTCGCCACCGGGGGGCAGGGGGGCAGTCGCCCCCTGTCGTGAAACTGGGGGCGCCGCCCCCCTGAAATTTGAGGAGGCCCCTATCCGGAAATGCACAGGAAAAAAGTGACCAAGGAGGCCGACGAGACATGAGAGGAGGCCTCCAAGACGTAAGAGGAAGCCCCTAATTCGAAGAAGGAGTCACCTAGGAGAAGATAGCAGGCTCCAGAAATCAAGAGAGTGCCAACAATTGGCACGGAGGCCCCCAGGAATGCAAAGGAGGCCCCCAGGATTGAAAAGGAGACCCACAGGATTGCAAAGGAGGCCTCCAGGATTGCAAAGGAGTACCCCGTGATTACGAAGGAGGCCCCCATGATTGCAAAGGAGGCCCCCAGGATTGCAAAGGAGGCCCCCAGGATTGCAAAGGAGGCCACCAGAATTGTGAAGGAGGCCCCCAGGATTGCAAAGGAGGCCTCCAGGATTGCAAAGGAGGCCTCCAGGATTGCAAAGGAGGCCCCCAGGATTGCAAAGGAGGACCCCAGGATTGCAAAGGTCTCCAGGATCGCAAAGGAGGCCCTCAGAATTGCAAAGGAGGCCCCCATGATTGCAAAGGAGGCCCCATGATTGCAAAGTAGACACCAGGATTGCGAATGATGCCTCCAGGCTAGCGAATGATGCCTCCAGGCTAGCGAAGGAGGCCCCCAAGATTGCAAAGGAAGCCCCATGATTGCAAAGGAGGCCCCCAGGATTGCGATGGAGGCCCACAAGATTGCAAAGGAGGCCCCCAGGATTGCAAAGGAGGCCCCAGGATTGCAAAGGAGGCCCCCAGGATTGCAAAGTAGGCCCCCGGGATTGCGAAGGAGGGCCCCAGGAATACAAAGGAGGTCCCCAGGATTGCAAAGGCCCACAGGATTACAAAGGAGGCCCCCAGGATTGCAAAGGTGGCCCCCAGGATTGCAAAGGACTCCAGGATTGCAAAGGAGACCCCCATGATTGCAAAGGAGGCCCCAGGATTCCAAAGGAGACCCCCAGGATTGCGAAGGATGCCTCCAGGCTAGCGAAGGAGGCCCCCCAGGATTGCAAATGAGGCCCCCAGGATTGTAAAGGAGGCCCCCAGGATTGCAAAGGAGGCCCTCAGGATTGCAAAGGATGCCCCAGGATTGCAAAGGAGACCCACAGGATTGCAAAGGAGGCCTCCAAGATTGCAAAGGAGGCCCCCATGATTGCAAAGGAGGCCCCATGATTGCAAAGTAGACCCCAGGATTGCGAAGGATGCCTCCAGGCTAACGAAGGATGCCTCCAGGCTAGCGAAGGAGGCCCCCAGGATTGCAAAAGAGGCCCCATGATTGCAAAGGAGGCCCCCAGGATTGCGATGGAGGCCCCCAGGATTGCAAAGGAGGCCCCCGGGATTGCAAAGGAGGCCCCAGGATTGAAAAGGAGGCCCCAAGATTGCAAAGGAGGCCCCCAGGATTGCAAAGGCCCACAGGATTACAAAGGAGGCCCCCAGGATTGCAAAGGAGGCCCCCAGGATTGCAAAGGACTCCAGGATTGCAAAGGAGGCCCCCATGATTGCAAAGGAGGCCCCAGGATTCCAAAGGAGACCCCCAGGATTGCGAAGGATGCCTCCAGGCTAGCGAAGGAGGCCCCCCAGGATTGCAAAGGAGGCCCCAGGATTGTAAAGGAGGCCCCAGGATTGCAAAGGAGGCCCTTAGGATTGCAAAGGAGGCCCATGTGATTACAAAGGAGGCCCCATGATTGCAATGGAGGCCCTCAGGATTGCAAAGGAGGCCCCGAGGATTGCAAAGGAGGCCCCCAGGATTGCAAAGGAGTCCACCAGGATTGCAAAAGAGGCCCCATGATTGCAAAGGAGGCCCCCAGGATTGCGATGGAGGCCCCCAGGATTGCAAGGGAGGCCCCAAGGATTGCAAAAGACTCCAGGATTGCAAAGGAGGCCCTCATGATTGCAAAGGAAGCCCTCATGATTGCAAAGGAGGCCACCAGGATTGCAAAGGAGGCCCCCAGGATTGCAAAGGAGGCCCACAGGATTACAAAGGAGGCCCCCAGGATGGCAAAGGAGGCCCACATGATTGTCAAGGAGGCCTCCAGGATTGCAAAGGAGGCCCACAGGATTATCAAGGAGGCCCCCTGGATTGCAAAGGAGGCTTACAGGATTGTCAAGGAGGCTATCACATCAAATATATCACATCAAGACCTTTAAAAAATAGAACTCGATGTCCAAAAGTTCACACCGAGACTCGATCAAATGGACCCCCAGCACCGGAAAATTAAGAACAGTTCCGGAAAAAATTACCCGGAGGGCTTTTACACTCCGAAAGGTGCCATCGGTTGGACAAAATACTCCTTCCGCAGTGGCATATCAAAGGGGCAAATGCCCCTCCCTCCTAAGAGGGATATGCCCCCAAGAATCGAGCTGAGGCCCCCAAAAGTCGCGCTGGGTCCACAAAAATTCGCGTCGGTCCACCAGAATTCGCGTAGGGGCTCCAAGTAAATGCGGCGGGCCCCAGAAAACTCGCTCCGAGGCCCGAAAATCTTCAACAGGAACCGCCAAGATCGCGTTGGGGCCACAGCTAAGTACAACGCGCCCCACAAACTCCAACCGGTCCCACCAAATATCGCGCTCGGACCCATAATTCCCATCGGTAGTACCACAAATTTGGTCTGGGCATCAAAAATTCACGTCGGGGCTGCCAATAATTGGCGTCTAGGGCTCCACATAAGCACCGTGTGACCCCCAAAGTCGCATCGGTATCCGAAAAAGAAAGCCGGAGCCCTCCAAAATAAGGAGGGATTCCAAAAAAAGTCCTGGTCAGGAAAATGGTTCTGGAGCACCGAACATATCATCAGATGCCTTGAAAAATCGCGTACGGCATCGAAAAACATACCGGAGCTCGAAGAAAATCGAGGTGAGATGGAAAAACATGGCGCCAGGGACTCGAAAAGTCAGGCCGAGATTCGGAATTTAAAGAAAATTCAGAAGAGGTCCACAAAAATCGCGTTGACCCCAGATAACTGGCGTTGGGTCCCCGGAACCACGCGCCTGGGCGCGATAAGTTGCGCTAAGACCCAGAAATATCGTACCGAAGACCCAAAATCGTACTGGGCCCCACAAATGTGCGTCAGAAGCCCCAAATAAACACAGCGGGACCCTAAGAGCACAACGGGGACCGAAAATGTAACTGGCCCTCCAAAGCGCAGTCTCGCAAAAAGCGACAGGGCCCTAAAACATGCGTTGCAGCCATAAATAAATATAGCGGGAACTCTAAAAAAAACACACAAAAAAATACCGGAAGCTCTCAAGGCACACAGGGGCCATGCGACCGCACAAGGGCCTGAAAAGAGGCTGGGGTCGCAATAAGCAACATGGTACCAGAACGAACAAAAATACCGGGCACTAAATAAATACATTGAGATCATTGAAAGCGCCCCGACAACTAAGAAAAATCATCGGTGCACAAAGAAGCAACAAAACCCTAAAACGAGCACGGGTTTAGAAAATGCATTGGGCCTCGAACAAAATGGATTGGAGCCCTAAGACACATCCGTAGACGAAGAAATACGAATCGGGTCCAAAGAAATACACTCAGGCAGGGCCTCGGTTCGGTAGCCAATCTGGAAGCATGTTTAATCAAATATATGAGGTGAATCAAAGCTCAGCGGGTATCTGCATTTCTTCATCATAAAATATGAGAAGTAGGGAACTAATGATCGAATTTAATTAATCGAAATTTTGCAGCGAACGCTCATACAAAGCATTTCATCACGTCAGATAAGGCGCAAGTCTATCATGTGGCAGCAATTAGCAAAGCGTAGGAGGCCCAGCAGAATCCGTAGCATCGTACGAAGTGTGGCGAATACGCCGAATGCGCAAGATGGGTGTGCACATGCACTAACGTTGGCTTCGTGGCGACCGGGCATTATGAACTGGAATGTCTGAAATTGGTAAATTTTACATTTTAAAGTGATCTGTGTAGGTGTAATTTCAGCAGTGCAAGGTGACTTATCAAGGGATACCAAAAGAATACATTCGAACAGGATGGGGGAGCCAGGGTTGAAATCCGACGAATCGGAAACGATAGTGGTAGATAAGGCCCCTCGACAGGATAATTTAGTTGGTCACTAATTATTTTATATAAATAGGTCCACTTTGACAAAATAGTGGTCGAAATCGGAAGACTTTTTATTGAGTAGGTGGACCCCTCCAAATACGTTTGCCCCCTCCCCTTGACGCAAATATAGGTACGTCACTGGCACTGGCGGATCCAGGAGGGGGGGAATTCCGGCCATGGCCCCCCCAAGCGCTTCAAAGGGGGGGCCATAGTGTCTTTTGGCCCCCCCAAACCAATAAAAGTAAACTAAATTAAAATGCAGTAACCTTTGCCGAGGTTAAAAAATATCTTTCCGGGTGAAATAATCTCCAATTTTAAAGGTATTTTTTTATGATTGTTTGGAAGTACAATATGGTAGCATAGTAGATTCTGACGCATCGAGGGTTCTATGCTGTTGAAGTTCTGCTTACAGCAAGAGATGACGAAATCAGCAGTTTCATTATTCCTTCGTCAGATAGGTTCATGAAGTTTGTTTAGCCAGTAACGGGCAAGCGGACCCAGTGAGCCAGATTTCGAAAGCGGAATTTGAACAGGATGTTTTGTGCGAGTGACCAGTTGAGCCCAGTTGAGCAGCATGTTTCGTATGTTGGTGTTGGGTTGCTAAGATGAAGAGACAGGCTACATTCACTAGCGGATCCAGGGAGCGGCCATTCCGGCCATGGCTCCCCCGAAGCGCCTAAAAGGGTCTTTTGGCCCCCGAAACCAACAGAAGTAAACTGAATGAAAATGCAGTAACCTTTGCCGAGGTAAAAATATCGTCTGGATGAAAGTATCTCCAATTTTAAAGGTATTTTTATAATTGTTTGGAAGCCAATATGGTAGCATAGTACATTCTGACACGCATCGAGGGTTCTATGCTGCTCAAGTTCTGCTTACAGCAAGAGTTGACAAAATCGGATCTGCCAGTGTGTACACGTGCACGAACGTTGATGTGGTACAAGATGTTGAACGTGAACATGAACGTTTTGGTAAACAAGAACACAAATCCCGTAACTTAGAAGCGGTGGAGGTAGGCTGGGGCCCCTACACAGGAAATTATGTTGTCATTAATTATTATTGTAAAAAATGGGTCCATCTGACAAATAGTGGTAGAAATCCGAGGCTTTTAACCAAAAATAGTGGGAGAATGGGCACCCTCCAAATCCCTTCGACCCCTCCTCTGATGCAATTCCTAAGTACGCCACTGGGGGAGGGGGAGGGGGGGCTGACGCCGAAAACCGAAAGTTGCCCCCCCCCCCAAACCGGTGGGCTAGATCCGCCAGTGCGTTTGCTTATTTATACCCTGGTATGGCTCAGTTCTCAGCGGAAAAAAAAGATTCTTGCTATTGCGCTTTGCGTAAATGATGCACCATGCCAAGAACAAACAAGACATCAATATGAAGCCATGTTCCCCATTCTGGAACCATACTAAGAGCCTAAAAAAGCAATAGGAGGCCCTAACACAGTGGAGGCCCCCTTTCGGGAGCAGGAGGCCCCCTATCAACATTGCCCCCCTGGAAGAATTTCGTGGCGACGCCACTGGTTGCTGTAGTTGATGAATTAACTTCCCATGTGGAACTTTATCAAAGGCTTTGCTAAAGTCCAAGTACACAACATCCATCCTGCTTTGATTGTCTACTTCTTTAGTAACATACTCCATGAACTCCAATATGTTAGTTAAACAAGACCTTTTAGATCAAAATCCATGTTGAGTATTCCTTAAAAGGTTGTGCCTATCAAGATGAATCTGAACATCATGTTTAACCAGATCTTCTGGTACCTTGCAAACTATTGAGGTCAAACTGACTGGCCTGCAGTTTCCTAAACACTTCATACTTCCCTTCTTGAAAATTGGTACTATGTTTTCATTTCTCCAATCTTCAGGTACTTCAGAATATTCCATAGACCACCTGAAAATTATACCTAGGGGAATTGCTAAAGCTTTAGCACACTCTACCAAGACCCTAGCATATAAATCATCTGGTCCAGAAGCTTTATTAGGTTTTATATTCTGCAACTGCGTTCGATGGGTGGCATGCTAGCATCCGAACTTGCTTCGGGCGCGTGGATGGCTCCAGGTTCCAAGATAGATTGGAACACCATAGGAAGAGTTGCCTGGAGCTCGGGTCCTTCAATATCCCTGCCGCCGCCTCGACACCCTATATTGCTTAGCTGAACATGCCATTCGATCGCCCCTGATATTATGTAAAGGACCTATTTCAGTGCCTCAATATTTTCTTGCCAAAGGACTGCATTGATGCGAACGACCACCTCCATAGCTGTGTATGTGACTGTGCCATTTTATGCATCATCACGGTTATCATCCGATATACTTTTACTAGCCCATTGACTATCTCCTTTCCCTGAATACTTCTAGGATTTCGCAAGGAATTCCCTAAACCTTCCCACGCCCGAGAGCCTCATAATTAACCCGTTCCTTCTTCCACCCCCGCCCCCCCAATTACTATTGCAGTTATTCGTCGATGAACATCATCCATTGTGTATACATACATATATATATATATATATATATATATATATATATATATATATATATATATATATATATATATATATTTATATATATCTATATATATATCCTTATGGCGAAGGCCCAAATCGCCCAATAGTAGTAGGCTATTGAGATTCACTACTGCGTGACGTCATCTAACGACATTTTTCGCTGGAAAGAGTTCCATTCGAAAGTGCGCAGAAAAGAGTGCCACTCGACTTCATTCTAGGCAAAGCTACCATGAACATTTTAGCTGCCATATGTTGGCATTAAATGGATTTTACACAGGCGTAGAAGCAATGTTAAGATAACCGATATCAAATGTTCAGTGCAGACGAAGCGGTCATTTATCTCCATTTTCCCCAGACGACTCTAAGTAGGCTGTAGACAAGTGTCACATTCCACACGGAACAAAAATCACGACTTGTTCTTTTGTTCCATATCTACTTTCCTTGACCGGGAAAGAACACCTTCAGAACAGCTCAAGTGGACCATTCTGAGGATTAAACGTAGACATTAAAATAGTTTTTACGTTTTCATTTCCAATAATACTCAAGCTTAGGATGACAAAGTGGGTCCCCGAGGTCGAAGTGCACTTGAGCAGCTTTATACAATGAGCAGTGACTTCTGGCTGGTCTTGGGTTCATTACGTTCACGCAATGCCCGTGGGCGTGCTGCTAAGCTCCTCGGTATCTGGGCGACACGTGCCTCACGTCCTCGGCCCCTGGTGCCGCCTCTGATACCAAGACAAATAAACAGCCATATTATCGTTAAATAATAGTATTATACGTTAGTATCATAATAAAAAAAACTCTTACCGTTAAATTCCATGGTGAAAACATGAACAAGATAGATTACAGCTTTCATTACCATTTGCATCAACGGAAGCGGTCTCTTGGTCGCACAAATACGAGAGGCGAAAAACGTCCACTTCTCATAATTGACCCATATGACCTACATTGACATGTTATGCATTAGTGCCACCATAGCAACAATATTACTCCTCACGGGGATTTAATTGCTCGAAAAATAAGCGCCGCGAACTGTCTCGACGCTGCGAAACACACGAAGGCGAACACCAGTTATGGTACGATGGTACCTGTAGTACAGCCCAGAAATGTTCTGGCTACCCCACACCCCTCTCACCCACCAGTCAACAAAATGTCGCACGACAGAGGCGCTCTCAGCGAGAGAGGGCACACAAATTCAGGGCGCACCAACATTCTGGATGCCCCAAGGCCAAACCGTGCATCCGCCACCGGATGATTTTTTCCTACTTCAAGGTGACTGTGCAAGACAACATTCCACACCCGACAAATCCTATGACGAAAGTTGGTGCCAACACAGTCAGCTGCCGAGCAAGAACAGCAGCACGGTTCCTATGTAGAACAAATCGACTGTGGCACAAATGGATGTGGGGAAGATATCTTTTTAAGTTATATGGTCTTCTTCTTTTTACTTCCTTTTGATTTATACGGTCCTTTTCCTGCGAGCAGTAAATGCTTGCCAAGGGTACTGATAGTGCAGGTAACAGGTGTGCGCCTGTGGTGATACAGACAGCAAGCGTGCATCTGAATGATTTTCGTCTGGTGTTGGCGACGAGGGGCCCACTTCAATATCGGCAACATCTGTTCTGATTCTTGAGTTTGTTGAGTTCCTGAGTTCTGACACGCCACGCGGCATGGCTCGGGATCACTTTCACGTCGCTCATGACGGCTCCTTCCTGCCGTGCATTCCCTTACTAGTAGGACACTGACAGTGGCAACGGGGTGAGGTGCAGGGTGTGCTATGGTCGGCTACAGGGGTGTGATGCGGGCATGCACATGCATTTGTACATCTTGGCGTCATAGACTGGCTGGTGGTGAAGGGAGCCCGGCAGGCGGCAAATGGTAGTGGAATTCCTAAATATGTACGTTTTAATTGTGTAAGTCGGGAATTGTGCTCAGTCGGGAATACGTTTGATATTTTGTGTTATGTGCTAACGCATTATAAAGGGAAGTTATGCTGTGCTACTTTCTTCATTAGGAAATTTTACAGTCACCGTCACACCTCCTTCAGATTATCGTTGCAATTCACTAGAATGTGAAGGTCAGAACGGGCCCGATTTGGTTGATTTAGGTTGCCAGGTATAGCTATGCTTAGCACACATTCGTCCACCTACACTTCCCAGGCAGTGGTCACCTGATGTATCCACGCTGGCTGTTCACCTGACGTATCCACACTGGCTGTTCACCTGATGTATCCACGGTGGCTGTTCACCTGACGTATCCACACTGGCTGTTCACCTGATGTATCCACGCTGGCTGTTCACCTGACGTATCAACACTGGCTGTTCACCTGATGTATCCACGCTGGCTGTTCACCTGACGTATCTACGCTGGCTGTTCACCTGACTTATCCACGCTGGCTGTTCACCTGACGTATCCACGCTGGCTGTTCACCTGATGTATCCACGCTGGCTGTTCACCTGATGTATCCACGCTGGCTGTTCACCTGACGTATCCACGCTGGCTGTTCACCTGATGTATCCACGCTGGCTGTTCACCTGACGTATCCACGTTTGCTGCTCACCTGATGTATCCACGCTGGCTGTTCACCTGACGTATCCACGCTGGCTGTTCACCTGACGTATCTACGCTGGCTGTTCACCTGACTTATCCACGCTGGCTGTTCACCTGACGTATCCACGCTGGCTGTTCAGGCAGGGTGAGCGAGCGTAGCGAGCGAAGGCAACAGCACGCAAATGACGAAAGACTAACTTCGTCTTGCTTGCCTGGATTTTGACGATATCCCTTGAACCCAACCTCTTTTCAGGCAATCTCATTATCAGATGAAGTGATGTGAATAATGTCGGTGCGTAGGGCAGAATTAACTAGCAACCTTACTTAAGAAGGATGAAACACATTCATTGTTTTCATCATACAGAAAGGACACATACGTATGACCTTCTTAGATCAATAAGACAGTTAAATATAAGAACTTCACATCTGATATTGAATGTCGGAACGAAGTCCGATCCGTGCTCTCAGACTGTGCAATGCATGTTGGTATGACTGGAGGCCTGATTCCCCACCTGGACGTCTCTTTTCATGTGCGTCTTGCCCACGAATCTTCATTGTAACGGTTTTTCTACCGCGTGTGTGGACGGCCTCGTGCGTTGCTAGGCGGCTTTGCGTTGCTAGGCGGCTTTAAGCACATGTGTGGACGGGCTCGTGCGTTGCTAGGCGGCTTTGTTCGTTGCTAGGCGGCTTTGTTCGTTACTAGGCGGCTTTGTTCGTTGAAATCTGAGCAACGGCAAACACGTGGTTAGTGAGCGCTTGCACGCAGATAGAACGGAACGTCTCGAAAACTGCATCTGCTGTGCTCTTCTCGCCGCCTTTTCAATTGAGTCGGACAATGTTCTACCTATTAAGCGATAAGTGATTAAGTGATAAGTGATCTTCTAGACGTGGTGGGTTAGTTTCATTTTTATCTTGTACATCACATGAAGTGCAAGTTTATCCTATCAGCAGGCAACAATGGCCTAAATCTAGAATACAACATAATTGGGGGCGGGATGGATTAAACAGTCACATCTTCTACCTTCATTGGTGTTATAGCACTTTGTCCCCAATCATCTTAATTAAACACCTATAATAGGTATATATATTTATAGATATATAATAATATATATATATATATACATGTGTGTATGTATGTGTGTATGTGTGTGTGTGTATGTATGTATGTATATATATTTGTGTGTGTTTGTGTGTGAGTGCATGCATATATAATGCATTATATTTGATAAACCGCTTGTTAAGAATTACCTGCCCCATATATCTTAGTGATCATGTGTGCCGATATCTGAAAATTATTGGGGGGGGGGGGATACATGAAGGCAATGGGCAGGCCCAAATGGATTGGTGAGGGGGGGGGGGGGGGGCACACAATAGGGTCCCATGTTAAAAGTTGAAATTATTTGTGGGAGGGGGCAAAGCCAACATTGAGGTGGCACTTGCCCCCTCAAAAGTGTATAAAACAATACCCCTTTTAGATATTATTAACAGAAAATACTTGAAAGGTGTTGGATGCTTGTAATTGCAATTGATGTCTTAGAAGTAAACCTTTCTATCACGAATTATTTTCTATGCTAGTTTCATTTTCGATCAAGCCCATTTCTGAGTCAGATTTCCGATCATATTGTCAATTGATCACATTTTGAAATGATGTCAAATTTGACGAAGCTGAGATGCTGTTCAAGACACTTCCTATTTCCAACTAGCATTAAAAAAAAATCAAGATAGGTCATTTTGCATTTACCTAAGTTCCTGTCACACAACAATCGCGAATGTCCAAGTGCTGCCTAATTAAACAATCCTTCCTACCTCCTAAATACGACTTGACTGGGGAGGAGGGAGGGGGGGAAGGCAGGGCAGTCAGGAGCGGGCCCCCGTAGTTTGCAGGTTGTATGGGGGGGGTTGCCGTAAAGCTTCGCAGCCGGCAATGCGTGTCGACTAATTACTGAATTGATCGATTCCCGGAGCAGGGGCCGATGCAGGAATGGTCATGGGGATGGGGACCATTTCCTCGAAGGGAAACCTTCGGCGCCCCTTTGAGGAAAATTAGTTGGGAGGGGAGGTGCGGGGGGGGGCACTCGATCATTCCTGAAGGGGCACCTTTCCCGGCTAGAGGGGCGTCATCTTTCCATTGGGGAGGCCACATGCCCGCAGTTCCTTCCTGCATCAGCCCCTGACCAGGAGCAATGAAGCGCAAAAGTCATTGTTCGAACCGAGTGCGACCTTGCGGTGAACGGCCCGCCCGAGCCATGCGCATCTCTATCTGAGTTTGAGCGTTCCTATGCACTGAGTGCCGGCGCTCCACAATCTCGTCTTGTGTCGCGAAGTCTCGCGCGGCACGCAATACTCGGTGTTTTGGTGTCAGCGACTGCACGGCGGTGTTAGCTCTCTGGCTGTGCGCGGGGCGCGCTTCCGACGTGTTCGTCGCCGTGCTGTGAAAACACATCAGTAACATTTACGCATGTCGTGATAGGAGTGGAGTTGGTGCGATCGTGCGATGGAGCCGGAGGCGGCCGCCCACTCCAATGGCGTCAACGGATTTTCGGCGACGCCGGAGTCGGACGAACAGTCGTCTGCAAAGCTACCCGTCGCGCCGCTCCAGTATCAGGTAAGGCCTTCAAACACCAACCGTTCATTTGCGACGTTCTGTCGTGCATTGGGGGTATTCGCACACAGCCATCAGTGTAGAAGCGTTGAAGTCCTCGTGGCGTGAGCTCATGCGGCTGGATTTGACCGTAATCCTTGAACTGACGCCAAAAGGGCGGCCGTCGATAAGGGTCAGTATCGCGTGCGCCCGCTTCCGGGCCGCCCAGAATGCCGTGGTGGCTTGCGGTGCCGGCTCCGTCGTCCCGAGCCGAAGTACCTACCTCGCGACGGGGGTGTCCGCGGTTGGTCTGCACCTGCCCAGCCAACGTGGGGAATAATGAGATGGGAAGCCGCCATGAACGCCACTTTTGTGGAAGGATGTCTCAGGCCTGGCTTTAACATTCTTTTTGATTGTCTATCGCGGGCCAGGCCCGTACCCACCCGAACTCGTTAGGGGAGGGGGATGGGGAACTACCTGCCAGTCAGATTTTACCCAGCGCGCGCCCGTAGGCGGAATATTACAGTAATTTGGGCACGTGGTTTGGCAGAGGGTATGGAAAGATACGTGTCCACGGTGCCCACAGTTGCCCAGCCCGGCTACGGGCCTGTCTCGGCTACTGCATATTTTCATTCGGGACTTGATGGTGCAAATATATACCTGCCCAGAAAAAACGACATACGATAGGAAAATAGTAGCATGGCATGTAGCTTTCTGGCGAGCAGGGTTCAAGTAGCAAGAACTTAAGGCAACGCCAGGGTATTTAAGAACCGTCTTTAGAAAACTGCATTAGTGTGTTTTCAGCCAAAGTTTTAACAAATATTTTTGTTTGAAGCTTATGAGACCGACCAACAAACCTCTGCAAAATTAAATATTCGAATACAATACAAACATTCAACTTCATAGCACGTGCATGCTTCCATCGTGAAGCGAACCACGAAAACGACGAAAACCACGAAAACGAACCACGAAAACCTGGCTGTCGCCGTGTTGGCTACCGTGCCTCCAATGTCGCCATTCTGCAGAAACCTGCTGAATAGTAACCTAATAGTAAATAGTAACCTAGTAAATAGTAATCTGCACCACGACGGCAATGGAGACAGCTTCTAGCGCCCTCCGTCGCCGCTAATGCAAACCTCCAGAGAGGCTTTTCCAGTTGTCTATTTTGGCCCCACCTGCTGGCTGGGTCCCTCTCTCATATTCTTCATGTACTGCCAATGCGTTGGGGGACCGACGTAACACAAGTCGGCGGCATGCTCCCCGAAGTGCCAGTCATATCCTCTCCATGTCTCTTCATAATAGCCAGCCACATCTCCCGGATCGTCCCTCCCTTGTACACTCCCACAAGCAGGGGAGGATACAAGGGGGAGGCACTGGTGGTATGTGGCCCCATAGGAAGGTGGCGCCTCTCCGGCTAGGAAAAGGTACCCCTCTGGGGAGGCTCGAGTGCACCCCCTGAATGATCGTGCATAAAGTGCGTCGTAAACCGCCCAATAAACAAACAACAAAGCACCCTCGAATTTTTCAGCCAGCGGCGCCCCTCTGAGAGGAAAAGACGTTGGAAGGACAGGTGCCCCTCCGGGAAGGCTCGAGTGCACCCCCTCGAATTTTTTCAGCCAGAGGCGTCCATCCGTAGTCAAAGTGGCGCCCCTCGGGACATGTGCCCCCATGGCAATTCCTGGATCCGCCACTGCCCACAAGCTATCGTACACACAGCTCTCTTGCCTCTCAACCGTCAGCCAACCCTCTGCAATGCTGAACGCTGGTCGTTGAAAACACGAATGAATGAAAATAGAAGGCTGTTTTTCGTCTGAGGTCCAGAAATAAAGCCACGGGGAATTTCAATTGTTGGAACGATCTCACGATGCACTGGCATGCAACCTGCAGGAATCTAGTCGAACATGCACGCAGGGCGCTAAGGTAATATCCGATAGGCAGTATAAGGCGCCATTGCGGTGCTGGGCGACGGAGGGCAAAGGCGCTACATGACCACGGGGCTACAGGATTGGATTCTACTCACAACGGAAAATTGCTGGCCTACCCACCATTGCGGGCTCTCTTGACGTCTCGTGCCGTCATAAACACTATATATGGCGCCCAATTTCGGCAAAAGCGCGGGCATTTCAGAAACAATTACACCGACTTCGGAAATTCGGCGGTGTATTGATGTTTGAGACACATAATACGGAAGGGAGGAGCCAGGTTTCAGATATATACATATACATATATGTATATGTATATATGTATATGTATATCTATATGTGTATGTATATGTATACGTATATGCATATGCATATGAATATGCACGTGTACGTGTACGTGTACGTGTACGTGTACGTGTACGTTATGTGTACGTTGTACACGTACACGTACACGTACACGTACACGTACACGTACACGTACACGTACACGTACACACACACACACACACACACACACACACACACACACACACACACACACACACACACACACACACACACACACACACACACACACACACACACACACACACACACACACACACACACACACACACACACACACACACACACACACACATACATACATGCATGCATACAATTTCGGCGTAAGTGTATTGAATACTAATCCGCCTCAGCCAAAATTGGCTTCCCTCACTAATATCGTGCACTTGTGCAATTGGCGCAATATAGCACAATGCACATGCCGAACTATGCATTTCATGATTAAATGTATGATGCCGCATCGTCTCGAAACGGCATAGGTGGAACCGTGTGTCACGAGACATTGTGTCCGGAGGTCTCCCGCTCCGGAGATGCCCACAGCCGCCTGGTGTGGCACTGCCTGTGGCTGTGTCACCGGGCAGGCCGGTCGGTCGGCCGACCCAGAGGTCAGGCGGGGCAGCAGGTCACAACACCAAATGGACGCTGAATTCGATTTCGAGGCCCAACATTACCATAGAGCGGTCCTAAGCCCGAACCAACATTCGAGGTCGTCTTAGGGCAGTGACCCCAGATGACCGTGAAAAGGTCATTGACCTATGCATTGCTGTCGGTCTAGTCTCGAAGCACCCTACACCAACCAACATTCGGTTGTTTACAATGATATTGTAGCTTAAAGTCGCGAAAAAAACATGTTGCGACATGTGACTGGACATGACCTCACTTGTGATTTCGTAGCGCTCTGACCCGACCTGACCTCGGAAATGTGTTGGCATCGAAAGATGTGAAAAGGATGCCCCAATAGCTGGCCGAAATTTAGCTGCAATCAGTTCTGCACTTTGGGCTCAGCTTTTGACGAGCATTGGAGAGGCATTTGACGCCCTTCGCCTGGCAAGTAATCAGGTCAAGGCCATATACAAGCACACGAGGGTGCTGATCATAAAAGTTAGGCCAGTTTCACGTCCATGTGTAGATGGAGCACGTACGACATATTTCACATGGTGTGTTGTATTTTCTTGTCAATCGCCATGATATACGCATAGCAACGCATATGCTAGTTGTGCGTACAAACACATACAAACGTCGACCTTCTAGTTTTCTAGTTACCCACTCCATTTTTCTTCATGCCTCATGTAGGACGATCGTGCCCACATCATATATGAAGGTGGACAAAATTGGAGGACACGTGCCTTTTATATTCAAATTTTGAGTACTGAGATCAAGTTCACACAAGGTCGAAGGTCATTGACCTAATATCATTGCATATCAAAGAAAGGTCGAACCTTTGCCAATCATATATGCTTTGTTTCGTTATGCCGTGGCAAATACTTCGGCGTTATCGGCTCTCGAAAGTTTGGAAGATGATGGGTAAGGTCAAAGTCCCTGCAGGTAGCTTAGCTCACTGTCCCTGTCCTGTACTGAACTCCCTCCAAAGGGCAGCAAGATCGCAAGATTCTGGGTTCGAATCTCGCAACCGGTGGCATTACCGAGTCCACCCGCGACCAACCAGCGTGAGAGGTTGGCGACGCCATATGACCTAGCGGTTGAATACGTCGTAAAAGAACCAAAAAACAGGGCACCAAGTTTTCGCGTTTGAATTTATCCTATGATTCGGAAATATCTAGCGTTGAGTGTGGGCAAGACCGTATCCTAAAGTAAACCAGGGATCAGTGCCGTAATATTTGTCCAGAACTTTACATTTGCTATTTTATTATGTGTTATATATAGCTGGTGTTTTATGTCTCATAATGGCAGTCACAACTCACGCTCCTGTTGTCCATGTACAGTTGTGGAGTGTAAGTCATCTGAAGAAGGATCAGTAAGTAGTAGTAAGTAAGTAAGTAGTAAGTAGTAAAAGTATGGTGGACAAATTTTTTATACAGGAAAATCTTGTTTTTGAGTTCTAATTTGTGATGGAAGGGGTGTGATTTATGTTAAGTAAGTGTGCACAGCACAGACCACTTTAAGGCATGGATGCAGTTTGAAAATTATTGATAAGGCATTTAATCCACATGTGTTAAGAGGGATCAGGGGTATAGGGATGGATAGCTAGGGTAGATAGGCATTGATAGGTGTGTGGGATATTGGTGGACTGGTTTCTTCAGGATGTGGGGATGGTTGGGGTGGGTCTTTTTAACATGCTTATGGTATCTTCCATTTACAGACTTAACTGGATGGGCCCTTGGGTCTCTTATTAAGTCTAAACGTTTTATAACTTTATATAGGGTGTACCTAGCAGTGGATTCAGCACCTTCCTTCGGGATGTGATACTGATGAGATTGACTATGGTAGCACAATGGGTATGATTGGAGGAGTTTGTAATTGTTGAGTGTGTTATGCAATATCAGGTGAATGGTGCTAGATAAGCTGGGATATATAGCTCCCTAGGAACTTGAGATAAGGGCTTGACTGGGGCGAGAGTATGTACATTTCTAGTATCTTTCCTAGATAGGCTTAACCCAGATGGGCCCCTGTGGCTCTTATTAAGCCTTAACACTTTATGACTGTATGACTTTATGACAGTAACGCGACCCGGCGGCTTGACTTTATGACAGTGACGCGTCCCGGCGGCTTGACTTTATGACAGTAACGCGTCCCGGCGGCTTGACTTTATGACAGTAACGCGTCCCGGTGGCTTGACTTTATGACAGTGACGCGTCCCGGCGGCTTGACTTTATGACAGTAACGCGTCCCGGCGGCTTGACTTTATGACAGTAACGCGTCCCGGCGGCTTGACTTTATGACAGGTAACGCGTCCCGGCGGCTTGACTTTATGACAGTAACGCGTCCCGGCGGCTTGACTTTATGACAGTGACGCGTCCCGGCGGCTTGACTTTATGACAGTAACGCGTCCCGGCGGCTTGACTTTATGACAGTAACGCGTCCCGGCGGCTTGACTTTATGACAGTAACGCGTCCCGGCGGCTTGACTTTATGACAGTAACGCGTCCCGGCGGCTTGACTTTATGACAGTGACGCGTCCCGGCGGCTTGACTTTATGACAGTAACGCGTCCCGGCGGCTTGACTTTATGACAGTGACGCGTCCCGGCGGCTTGACTTTATGACAGTAACGCGTCCCGGCGGCTTGACTTTATGACAGTAACGCGTCCCGGCGGCTTGACTTTATGACAGTGACGCGTCCCGGCGGCTTGACTTTATGACAGTAACGCGTCCCGGCGGCTTGACTTTATGACAGTAACGCGTCCCGGCGGCTTGACTTTATGACAGGACGCGTCCCGGCGGCTTGACTTTATGACAGTGACGCGTCCCGGCGGCTTGACTTTATGACAGTAACGCGTCCCGGCGGTTTGACGCGGCGCCTGGCATCGCTGCGGCCGGGAAACCTGTCTGTGGCGGAGGTAACGGAGTAACGACGGCCAGTCCCTGTGCTCCCTCCTGAACTGTGCACCCCCCCCCCCACCCCCGCCGGCCATGGCGCCCGAGCAGAGCCCGCTCCCCCCCCCCCAGCTCCGCGTGCCGGCCGGCTCATGTTCTGGATGATGGTTCAGGCGGCGCAGACCCTGTGAACGGGTCCATTGTGCTGGAGGTGAAGGGAGGGGGACTGGCGTCTGTGACACCGGCGCGGCAGCGACGCTTCTAGGGAGGGAGGGGGGGGGGGGGGGGTCTGGCGGAGGGGCAGCAGCCACCCAGCTGGGAAACTTGTGACCAGATGAGGGGATGGGAGGGGACATTCTGGCACCACAACTGGATCATTCAGAAGATATTTGTCCAAGTTAAATAGCCTCCGTGGAAGCGTCGAGTAAAGCGTACCGCGCACCGCAACGATAGTGCAGCGTGAACCCACCACCTCCAGCCAGTCATCACGGAGGACTCCGGGTCTGGGTGATCGATCCCACTGAAGAGGCGAGTCTTTACCTCCCTGCGGACGTTCAGCCAGGTGTAGTATTACCACACTTCCCCAAGTCCCTTTTGCCAAGTCTGTTCTCCCCCAGGTCCCTTTTGCCAGCATTTTCCGACGGGGTCTCGTGTGGCCTCCCGGCGGCGTGGTACTCATGCGTGTCGAGAAAACCCGGTCACAAATGACCCACGTGTGATTCACTGGAGGTCACGGGCATCGAGGCTCTCGGTCTTAGACATCGGTTCCGTATGGATGTTCCAGAACGGGTGAGTATAGTCAAGCTATTACCTCCAACCAGTGGTAGATCTAGCGGGGGAGGGGAGGGGGAGGGGAGGAGGGCAACTGGTGGCATGTGCCATCCCCCGATAGAGATGTAGTACCCATTGAGGATGCTCCGGTTCATCACCTACCTGCTGAATCCCCAATCTCTAGTTTATCCTCTGCTCAACGAGGTTTTTTATTCGATAACCCCCTAAGAGTGGGCAAGACTCATCTGGGGAAAGTGTGCCCATCCAGAACAAATTCCCCCGATCAAAGTTTCTGGATCCGGCCCTGCCTCCAACAACTGTAAGCTTGTCGGAAGAAACCCGAAACACCTGCCACGTTATCGATGGCCTTTTGTGTTCGGCCTTGATGCGCGGCGTGTGTGGACATCGGGCGCGTCTCGTGCGGCAGCGCGGAGGAGGCAGTTGACCTGGAGGCCTCGGGAGTCTCCCCGTAATTAACATCACGTCATACCGCCCTCGCGGCTGGCTGTCATCCACCCTGTAGCGAATAATCGTAGCCACCGCATTGTTTTTCTTGCCTCGAACGAGAATCTCGACGCTACGCAGTGGCGGACGCAAGGGAGAGGGCACCGGGGGTATGTGCCCACATGGAAAGGTGGCGCCCCGCTGAACGAATTTGCCGAGGAAATGTGCGCCCAATGAAAATTCCTGGCTCCGCCCGTGACGCTACAGAAATGCGTTTGGAGGGCTTTGCTGCGGCCTGCACTGTCCGTGCTCCCAAATAATGTCCTTCGCTGTCGTCATTATCGTTGTTCGTCGTCGTCGTCATCGTTGTTCGTTATTGTCGTCATCGTCGTTCGTTATCGTCGTTATCGTTGTTCGTGATCGTCGTTATCGTTGCTGGTTGTCGTCGTTACCGTTGTTCGTGATCGTCGTTATCGTTGTTCTTTATCGGTGCTCTAATTGGCACGACTTGTCAGCAGTTCAATTGCGCACCAACTGCGCGCACTTCAATTTCGATGGAGTCATTGTGCTGAACACTGCAGGGCATAACTATACTGGCTTTTGTAAACCAGGCACGACGCTTCATCTGCCTGATTTTACGATCGTGAGGACGTCACTTGATGCTTGATGAGGGCATTTAATAGGGCTTGACGTTTCTTTTAAACCGCTCCAAAATGTACTAATCTGCTGCAAACTCAGTAGCATGCTGGAGGACATTATGCACTCTATTTATGGAGATGATGGAATTGATTCTGAAAAGAGTAAGGAAAAGTAGAGAAAGTATGAGAGAACAAAGAAAGAAAATAAAAAATAAAGTAAGGAAATGAGTGAAGAGTTTAAACCCCTCTTCATGACCTTCCCCAATATTTATTATATTTAATGTCATCGCTATGAACATTCATTGGAAGAAACACTTCAAAAAGGAAATTCCAAACTGATCGAGATATAATGGAGCTGGGAGCTTCAAGCGACTACCATAGCTGGAGGTCAGAGCTGAAGTCACAGCTCAAGGTCCAGCCAGACCGGACGAGATGTCAATACTTCGCTCTGGGCGTGCCAGCGGTGACTGGAGCTGATTTCCCAAGTCGAGCTGAGTTTTATCGGACATTGCATGCAAATGTGTGGATTTTCCACGGTCCAATTAACATCCCAACATGATACTCGCTCGTAGATCAAACCGAAGGGTTGCAGCGCAGCAGCATGGGTGACCACCGGTGGTGTGTAGGTCTCTTGTCTAGCCTGCAGCATATCACCAACACCGCCAAATGGTGTTGATGATATCGCATATCGCATCGCATATCGCTATCGCAGCTCATGTCACCCTGATCATTGTCAAATAATCCGCTGTGTCTTCTATGATGGTATATTCCCCCATCAGTTGCAAGTAGCAGTGTGTTGCATGCTATGGGCGACTGTCGGAGACAGTGTTAAAGTAATGTTTTTTTCGTTAGGTGTGAGATGTCGAAGCGAGTGTAGTAGGATGTCGAAGTTCGCCATGGAAGCGATGTCGCTGAATACGTTCTTTCAACGCAATTTTGATGCGACAGCGTACTCTCCTTTTGTACATTTTGTACCTTTTTCGCTTGTTGCCAAATACCTAATCTAAGGATAAATATGTTAACGATAACGATACAAAATACCTATGCTTACCAACTGATATTGTGTGACAGACCACATCATAGTCTAGGCGCAAAGAAGTGTGGAAAGCCAGCATGGCTTACACCAGATTTGAGGAGATCAATTAAGGCTAAGAAAGATGCATTTAGAGTATTTAAGGAAGCTTCAAATGTCGTAAATCTAAGGTCGTATCAAAAAGCTAGAGATGCTGTGAAGCAGAAAACCAGAGCAGCAAGGCGGGCAAAAGAATTGGATTTGGCTAGAACTGTAATGGGGACAGTAAAAAGTTCTTTAGTTTCTACAAGCTAAGTAAAGTTTCAGCACAATTGGTCCACTGGAAGTAAATGGCACTATATTGAGTGAGGATGGTGAGATGGTTGAGGAGCTGAGCAAGCAGTTTAAATCAGTGTTTACAGTGGAGGATGTGACAAATTTGCCAACCGTGAACCACAGTTCAGTGACAGGTGATCAGATACACAATATTGATTTCATTGATAGTGATGTTGTTTTCAATTATATCGAAAATAAAGCCAAACAAGGCAGCAGGACCTGATGGAATTTATGCTAGGGTATTGCGGGAAGCTGAAAAGGAACTGGCAATTCCACTTAGTATAATATTTTGTAGATCAGTTTCACAAAATGAAATTCCAACAGATTGAAAAGGGCAAATGTAGTTCCTATTTTCAAGAAAGGAGAAAGAGGGAAAGTTGAAAATTATAGGCCAGTAAGCCTCACATCCCTAGTCTGCAAAGTACTCGAATCAATTATCAAAGATAGAATAGTTAGTTTTCTGAAGGAAACGGATTGATTCAAGATACTCAACATGGGTTTAGAAAAGGGAGATCGTGTCTACAAATCTCTTGACTTTTTAAATTTTGCTACAGAACAATTTGATCAGGGAAATCAGGTTGATGTAGCATATCTTGACTTTAGTAAGGCCTTTGACAAGGTACCCATAAACGGTTAATGATGCAGCTTCAGGTCCATGGCATTGCAGGTAGCATCCTAAAATGGATTGAGTTGTGGCTTTCAGATAGACAGCAAGAGTGATGCTTAATGGTACAAAGTCATCATGGCAAAATGTTCTTAGTGGAGTCCCTAGGGGTCGTACTGCCACTGTTGTTCATTTTATTTGTGAATAGCATTGAATGTGGCCTGAGCAGTAAGGTTTTGAAATTTGCGGATGATTTGAAGATCTTTAGGGCAATAACAGGCACAATGAGCAGGTTTTGCTGCAGAACGACTTAGACGAGCTTGTGAAGTGGTCCGAAAAATGGCAAATGAAGTTTAATTTTGATAAGTGCAAAGCCATGCATGTAGGTAGGCAGCATATGAAGGCGCTATACTTGATGGATGGCCAAGTACTATCTGTGACTGAGCAGGAGAAGGACTTGGTGTTATTTTGAACACAAAATTGGGGGCATCAGAACAGACCAAAGAAGCCAGGAAGAAGGCACTAAGAATGCTTGGGGCGATACAGAGGAATGTGTCATACAAAAGTGAGGAGGTCATCAGAAGCTTTACTGTGCATATGTCAGGCCACATTTGGAATACTGTGTCCAGCTTGGTCCCCTAGTTATGAGAAAGATTGTTGGCTTTTAGAGAGAGTACAAAAGGGGCAACAAAAATGGTTAATGGTATAGGCAACCTGGCATATGAGGAAAGATTGAAGAAATTGAATATGTTTTCACTTAGATATAGAAGGCTGAGAGGAGATCTCATCGAGGTTTATAAATTTGTTCATGGTCAGGAGCAGGGATATCTAAGGGAAATGTTTGAATTTAACGAAATGATGCAATTAGAGGTCATCAATTCAAAATTAAAGTTAATCACAGCAGGACAAAGTTAAGACAGTCTTTCTTCACCAACAGGGTAGTAGAACACTGGAACCAGCTTCCAGGAACAATTGTCAGTAGCAACACACTGAACATCTTTAAAAACGGCATAGACAATCATTATAAGAATAAGGGGCTTGTTTTTCTGTATTCCAGGGTGGGTTGATTGACAGATTTGTGGGCAACTGGTTCAGTGTACCAAGTGCAACCAAGAAGGGCCCTTGTGGCTCATAGTTGCACTGATCTTTATGTCTTTATGTCTTTATGTCTTTATGTCTTTATGTCTTTATGTTTTATGTCATAGGTAATCCTCTTACCTATAATTGTGCAAAGAGGTGTTCGTGTATCATGACCCGCAATTGTGGGTATAAGCATGCTACTTATCAACGAGATGCTGCTATAAATTAGACATGAAGACATCAAAGACTCATCAAGAAGCACGATATGGATACTTCTTTGGGAGGGATGTCGATTCGGTGTTCAGAAAGTGGTATATTCCACCCTATTTCACGAATAATTTATCACTGGTCGGAGATCCCGGATCGGTTTCGACATTCACGGCAGGCCAGTTGATAGGCGATTCGGCTGTGGGTCATGGGTTCGAATCCGAGAGCCTGCGGGATTTTCGAGTGCCCGCGGTAAGTCGGCGTGAGTGCTGCTGGCGGCGGTATGTGGACACGTGGCAGTCGAGTGCGTCGCAACGCATCCAGAGCTCCTCTTGTCTGCGATCCTCTGCCTGACATCTGATCTGACCCGACCTGACCTGACCTGACCTGATATCCCCTTCTGTGCCTTCGTTTCGATGTCGTGGCGCCTGCTTCGCGCTGGTCAGACTCACGGAGTCGCGGTGGAGGCCGAAAGGTCTCCTCTCGGCCACCACCGCCACTGTCGTCCGCAGACGGGTGCAGACTACGGACATTACATTACATTACAAACGGGCGTAACGCGACCGGTCTAATACGGACGGGTGGGTGCATTGCAAACGGGCATAACACGGCCGGTTTTGTACGGACGGGTGCATTACAAATGGGTGTAACACGGCCGGTATTCTACGGACGGGTACAGTACGGATGGATACAGTACAGGCGGGTGCAGTATAGACGAGTGCAGTACAGACGGGTGGGTACAGCACGGCTGACCGTCTGCAAACGAGAACCGGGAGCTGACGGTCGTCCCTGAGTATGACGTCACCGGTGTCGGGGCTGAAGGCCGGCCGGTCGGGTGCACGCTCGGTGCATGCTGAGGTGCATACCGAAGCCAGTCTCACCCGGCCGGAGCCGGAGCTCTGCACCGCGGCGACAGACGTACAGTCGGACTGGCGCCACTGGACCTCAGGCCGGAGCCGGAGCTCTGTACCGCGGCGACAGACGTACAGTCGGACTGGCGCCACTGGACCTCAGGCCGGAGCCGGAGCTCTGTACCGCGGCGACAGACGTACAGTCGGACTGGCGCCACTGGACCTCAGGCCGGAGCCGGAGCTCTGTACCGCGGCGACAGACGTACAGTCGGACTGGCGCCACTGGACCTCAGGCCGGAGCCGGAGCTCTGTACCGCGGCGACAGACGTACAGTCGGACTGGCGCCACTGGACCTCAGGCCGGAGCCGGAGCTCTGTACCGCGGCGACAGACGTACAGTCGGACTGGCGCCACTGGACCTCAGGCCGGAGCCGGAGCTCTGTACCGCGGCGACAGACGTACAGTCGGACTGGCGCCACTGACTGACCTCAGGCCGGAGCCGGAGCTCTGTACCGCGGCGACAGACGTACAGTCGGACTGGCGCCACTGGACCTCAGGCCGGAGCCGGAGCTCTGTACCGCGGCGACAGACGTACAGTCGGACTGGCGCCACTGGACCTCAGGCCGGAGCCGGAGCTCTGTACCGCGGCGACAGGCGTACAGTCGGACTGGCGCCACTGGACCTCAGGCCGGAGCCGGAGCTCTGTACCGCGGCGACAGGCGTACAGTCACCTCGCGCCACTGGACCTCAGGCCGGAGCCGGAGCTCTGCACCGCGGCGACAGACGTACAGTCGGACTCGCGCCACTGAACCTCAGGCCGGAGCCGGAGCTCTGCACCGCGGCGACAGACGTACAGTCGGACTGGCGCCACTGGACCTCAGGCCGGAGCCGGAGCTCTGTACCGCGGCGACAGACGTACAGTCGGACTGGCGCCACTGGACCTCAGGCCGGAGCCGGAGCTCTGTACCGCGGCGACAGACGTACAGTCACCTCGCGCCACTGGACCTCAGGCCGGAGCTGGAGCTCTGCACCGCGGCGACAGACGTACAGTCGGACTCGCGCCACTGGACCTCAGGCCGGAGCCGGAGCTCTGCACCGCGGCGACAGACGTACAGTCGGACTCGCGCCACTGGACCTCAGGCCGGAGCCGGAAGTTTCACCTCGCATTTATGCCGCGTTGACAGCCGTCACTTCGGCTGCGACAGCGTGACCTGCAGGAGCCGGAGCTCTGTACCGCGGCGACAGACGTACAGTCACCTCGCGCCACTGGACCTCAGGCCGGAGCCGGAGCTCTGTACGGCGGCGACAGGCGTACAGTCACCTCGCGTCACTGGACCTCAGGCCGCGCCTGAAGTTTCACCTCGCATTTATGCCGCTTGAAGCCGTCCTTCGGTGTGAAGGTGATCTGCAGTGGCCCTGTCCACACGTCTCCTACTGTTTTTTTTTAAGGGGGGAAGGGGTGGGGGCTGATGCTACTACCTACCGAAATCGAGACTTGGCAGGCAAGCACATATGGTAGAAATCCAGGCAACATTCGTTTTCTTTTTGGCGGTTGCGTGCATCCCTGGTAATTGGCTTCGTCTCAGCCGTGGGCTGGGCGGGTCGGGGTAAGCTATCAAACCACTCAGACCGAACAGCGTCAGCCTAACGAACACTCAATAAGCTGCTTCGTGTAGCATCGCTGCGGGGCAATTAATTCGCCGGATTGAAGCTGTGGGCGACGTCACCAGCGCAAAAGTGGGATCCGACGTCTACCCGGAGAAGCGGCCAGGTGAAATCGCTTAAGGTATGTGGCGCATGACGTGGTCCGACCAGGTATGGCCCCGGACTGCGACGGCAGGCACTTCATTGACGGAAACCAGCTGTGCCGTGCACGGCTCCACCACCGCCGATTGGCTGTCAGATTGTGCGGAACGTCCGGCAACCTGAGCAGGGAGCATTCGGCAGACCGTGGCCAGACCGCGCGGACCAGTGTCGCGGCCCCTGGTCGGTGCAGGCACGTGACGTCTTCAGCTTGATCGGTGTGCCGCCTGATCGATTCGGCACGACAGGGAGCGGGGAGCAGGCAGGGCCGACACGACAGGACATGGGAGCAGGGAGCAGGACAGGGCGACACGACAGGACGACAGAGAGCAGGGAGCAGGACAGGGCGACACGACAGGACGACAAGGAGCGGGGAGCAGGCAGGGCCGACACGACAGGACATGGGAGCAGGGAGCAGGACAGGGCGATACGACAGGACGACAGAGAGCAGGGAGCAGGACAGGACGACACGACAGGACGACAGGGAGCGGGGAGCAGGCATGGCCGACCCGACAGGACATGGGAGCAGGGAGCAGGACAGGGCGACACGACAGGACGACAGGGAGCGGGGAGCAGGCATGGCCGACCCGACAGGACATGGGAGCAGGGAGCAGGACAGGGCCGACACGACAGGACGACAGAGAGCAGGGAGCGGGGAGCAGGCAGGGCCGACACGACAGGACATGGGAGCAGGGAGCAGGACAGGGCCGGCCCGTGGTCACTGCAGACACGTGACGTCTTCAGCTTGACCGGCATGCCGCGTGACCGATTCACCCTGGCCGCGCTGCCGCCGCAGAGGGGCGGACTTGGACCGCGCTCCGCAGGTCGACGGTGTCGAAAGCCTGACGACGCTCCGGCGGCGAGCTGAGACGCGCGTTTTGGAGGCGGATATTTCCACATCCAGCAGCTGCATGGTGAAGTCGATCGTGGCGGCCAGACGAGCGTGGAGTGGGCAACACCAGCGGAGAGCGTGTGCTGTGCTGACTTCCGGCACCCTTCAGGCTGCTGTGCGAGGCAGATGGACGATAGGAAATATGGAAATTGTCCACGTGAATGATTAAATCCGTACCGCTGGCGTTCGCGGAGCCCAAATATGTCTCGGGTGGATGCATAATTCTGCGCCGCGTGCCTCTGACACGTTCGACGCTCCGAGCGGGCGCCGGTCGCCGCCATCCACATGTGGATGCCGAACGTCTCGTCCGTGAATATTCAGGACACACGTTGGCAAACACTCACCATCTGGATGTGTTTCACCTGCAAGTGAGTCCGCAGGCGGTGCAAGGGGAAGACAGGTCAGCCGAGTAGCATTCGGAGCGTAGCTTTAGGTAGCACTTGTGAGGCCTCACCAGCAGATGTCGGGCCGTAACGGCAGGTGTCAGGTCGCACTAGCAGTTGTCAGACCTCGCCAACAGGTCTGCACAATGTATGATTATGTACGATGTACAATTATGTATGATATACAATTATGTACAATGCACACTTATGTATAGTGTACAATTATGTACAATTCAAAGTTATGCACAATGTACTATTATATTCAATGCACAATTATGTACAATACACTATTATCTACAATGCACAATAAGGTACAAGGAATACATCTTATTATTTTAATTATTTTATAAATAATTGTTATTATCTACAACGATCGCGCATTACATACAATTGTTACATCTTGAAAATATGCATTACATGTCATATGCACCATACATTTCAAAGGAAGACCATCAGTAATAGTGTGGCACTGGACCTTCATCTCGTCACCATCCCGATCCCACGCCCGCATTTTGCGGTGGCTTCGCTCGAGTGGACACCCACCGCGTGTGTGCTACACGTCAGAGACGACATCACCATCCCGCTCCTATATCCTCACTGCGGTGGGCTTCGCTCGAGTGGACGCCTACCGCGTCTGTGCTGCACGTCAGAGACTGTACGCGCTCCGATTGGATTGGACCGGCGTGTGTCACGCTGCTGGTGGAGCGGCGTGACACGGTCGGCAGCAGCGCGCTGCGGCAGCCAATCTCAAAATGGCACCGCCTCCGACGTGTAGGGTCCAATCTCAAAATGGCACCACCTCCGACGTGGAGGGCCCAATCTCAAAATTGCACCGCCTCCGACGTGTAGGGTCCAATCTCAAAATTGCACCGCCTCCGACGTGTAGGGTCCAATCTCAAAATGGTACCACCTCCGACGTGGAGGGCCCAATCTCAAAATTGCACCGCCTCCGACGTGTAGGGTCCAATCTCAAAATTGCACCGCCTCCGACGTGTAGGGTCCAATCTCAAAATTGCACCGCCTCCGACGTGTAGGGTCCAATCTCAAAATTGCACCACCTCCGACGTGGAGGGTCCAATCTCAAAATGGTACCACCTCCGACGTGTAGGGTCCAATCTCAAAATGGTACCACCTCCGACGTGGAGGGCCCAATCTCAAAATTGCACCGCCTCCGACGTGTAGGGTCCAATCTCAAAATTGCACCGCCTCGACGTGTAGGGTCCAATCTCAAAATGGTACCACCTCCGACGTGGAGGGCCCAATCTCAAAATTGCACCGCCTCCGACGTGTAGGGTCCAATCTCAAAATTGCACCGCCTCCGACGTGTAGGGTCCAATCTCAAATTGCACCGCCTCCGACGTGTAGGGTCCAATCTCAAAATGGTACCACCTCCGACGTGGAGGGCCCAATCTCAAAATTGCACCGCCTCCGACGTGTAGGGTCCAATCTCAAAAATTGCACCGCCTCCGACGTGTAGGGTCCAATCTCAAAATTGCACCGCCTCCGACGTGTAGGGTCCAATCTCAAAATTGCACCGCCTCCGACGTGTAGGGTCCAATCTCAAAATGGTACCACCTCCGACGTGGAGGGCCCAATCTCAAAATTGCACCGCCTCCGACGTGTAGGGTCCAATCTCAAAATTGCACCACCTCCGACGTGTAGGGTCCAATCTCAAAATGGTACCACCTCCGACGTGTAGGGTCCAATCTCAAAATGGTACCACCTCCGACGTGGAGGGCCCAATCTCAAAATTGCACCGCCTCCGACGTGTAGGGTCCAATCTCAAAATTGCACCGCCTCCGACGTGTAGGGTCCAATCTCAAAATGGTACCACCTCCGACGTGGAGGGCCCAATCTCAAAATTGCACCGCCTCCGACGTGTAGGGTCCAATCTCAAAATTGCACCGCCTCCGACGTGTAGGGTCCAATCTCAAAATTGCACCACCTCCGACGTGTAGGGTCCAATCTCAAAATGGTACCACCTCCGACGTGGAGGGCCCAATCTCAAAATTGCACCACCTCCGACGTGGAGGGTCCAATCTCAAAATGGCACCACCTCCGACGTGGAGGGCCCAATCTCAAAATGGCACCACCTCCGACGTGGAGGGTCCAATCTCAAAATGGCACCACCTCCGACGTGTAGTGCCCAATCTCAAAATGGCACCACCTCCGACGTGTAGGGTCCAATCTCAAAATGGCACCACCTCCGGCGTGTAGTGTCCAATCTCAAAATGGCACCACCTCCGACGTGTAGGGTCCAATCTCAAAATGGCACCACCTCCGACGTGGAGGGCCCAATCTCAAAATTGCACCGCCTCCGACGTGTAGGGTCCAATCTCAAAATGGCACCACCTCCGACGTGTAGTGTCCAATCTCAAAATGGCACCACCTCCGACGTGTAGGGTCCAATCTCAAAATGGCACCACCTCCGACGTGGAGGGTCCAATCTCAAAATTGCACCGCCTCCGACGTGTAGGGTCCAATCTCAAAATGGTACCACCTCCGACGTGTAGGGTCCAATCTCAAAATGGCACCACCTCCGACGTGTAGTGTCCAATCTCAAAATGGCACCACCTCCGACGTGGAGGGCCCAATCTCAAAATTGCACCGCCTCCGACGTGTAGGGTCCAATCTCAAAATGGCACCACCTCCGACGTGTAGTGTCCAATCTCAAAATGGTACCACCTCCGACGTGTAGGGTCCAATCTCAAAATGGCACCACCTCCGACGTGGAGGGCCCAATCTCAAAATTGCACCGCCTCCGACGTGTAGGGTCCAATCTCAAAATTGCACCGCCTCCGACGTGTAGGGTCCAATCTCAAAATGGCACCACCTCCGACGTGTAGGGTGGTTGCTCGTGCTGGCACAGCTTATGTCTGACGTGGGAACTCGGCGTTCCCAAAACGGTTCGCCCCTGGCAGCGTATGAATGTACGTACGAAGCTGCACTCTGCTGCAGGTGTAGTCATGTGCATTGTGACCAGGTGTAGGCAGGTGTACTGATGACCATGTGTAGGCGGGTGTATTGATGACCAGATGCAGGCAGGTGTACTGATGACCAGGTGTAGGCAGGTGCACTGATGACCAGGTGTAGGCAGGTGTACTGATGACCAGGTGTAGGCAGGTGTACTGATGGCCAGCTGTAGGCAGGTGCACTGATGACCAGGTGTAGGCGGGTGTATTGATGACCAGATGCAGGCAGGTGTACTGATGACCAGGTGTAGGCAGGTGTACTGATGACCAGGTGTAGGCAGGTGCACTGATGACCAGGTGTAGGCAGGTGTGCTGATGATTACGTGTAGGCAGGTGTACTGGTGACCGGCATGCACGAACACGTTATTGCACGTTATTGCACTTGCACTGCGGCTGAACCGGCAGAGGAGCCGTAGTGGCGCTTGGCCGTCCCTCTCTTTCTTGTGATCCCTCTCCCCCCCCCCTGAGTCCGTCCTGCGGCTGGCTACGCGGCGCACCTCCACGGGAGGCCGACGGGCCGTGGAGGTCAGCACTTGCGCCCCCGACGCTGGCCCGCCGGTCACCGCACCACAGCCGGTGACGGCCGCCGGGGGCACCTGGCAGCCGCCCTGACACCAGTGGCACACCCACCAGGCCCACCTGACACTGGGACTGGGACTGGACCCGACCGCTGTCGCGCATTTGTTCCGATCCGTTGAACAATTGTTGTGGGAAGTTTTTTTTTGGTGACCTATCTCACGCAGTCACAAGTAGATTCCTTTTGTGACGGTCGCGATCCCGAGTGTCAATTTATTGACGAAAATATTTAGCTGGAGAAAAGAAGTGGAGACAGGTTTGCGTGAAATGGCTGTCTGTGAGTCTCGACTGTTGCACCAACGAAGAAACACGAACTGGAAGAACCGGATAGCTGGATTGTTTTTATTAATACCGAACACACTACCGCAGCGCACTGCTCGCCGCGACTTGGACCCAGCAGCAGCCTCAAGTGGTGACAGAACCTGACGCCAGATGACTGATGAAATGCGCCCCATTGTTCGAAAATATTGGCTAGTGATCTGCCACCCATGCTTCCAGCGTGTTTCTTCAGTGAACAGTGGGATCGTTAGAGACGTGCGTCACGTTGGTATGTACTTACCAGCATGTCAAGGGTACACCTGCACCAGGATCACTGTGGTGGCCTTGTCGCTGGACATGGTGTTGGCGACATCCACGGTCCACCTGGTGACTCATGGAGAGCTCCACGGTCCACCTGGTGACTCATGGAGAGCTCCACGGTCCCGCTCCTCGGTCTGGAGAGCTCCACGGTCCACCTGGTGACTCATGGAGAGCTCCACGGTCCACCTCGTGACTCATGGAGAGCTCCACGGTCCACCTGGTGACTCATGGAGAGCTCCACGGTCCACCTGGTGACTCATGGAGAGCTCCACGGTCCACCTGGTGACTCATGGAGAGCTCCACGGTCCACCTGGTGACTCATGGAGAGCTCCACGGTCCACCTGGTGACTCATGGAGAGCTCCACGGTCCACCTCGTGACTCATGGAGAGCTCCACGGTCCACCTGGTGACTCATGGAGAGCTCCACGGTCCACCTGGTGACTCATGGAGAGCTCCACGGTCCACCTGGTGACTCATGGAGAGCTCCACGGTCCACATGGTGACTCATGGAGAGCTCCACGGTCCACCTGGTGGCTCATGGAGAGCTCCACTGTCCACCTGGTGACTCATGGAGAGCTCCACGGTCCACCTGGTGACTCATGGAGAGCTCCACGGTCCACCTGGTGACTCATGGAGAGCTCCACGGTCCACCTGGTGACTCATGGAGAGCTCCACGGTCCACATGGTGACTCATGGAGAGCTCCACGGTCCACCTCGTGACTCATGGAGAGCTCCACGGTCCACATGGTGACTCATGGAGAGCTCCACGGTCCACCTGGTGACTCATGGAGAGCTCCACGGTCCACCTGGTGACTCATGGAGAGCTCCACGGTCCACCTGGTGACTCACGGAGAGCTCCACGGTCCCCGGTGACTAGGGTTTGCTGCCGGACCCAGTGTCGGCGACCTCCACGGTTCACCTGGTGGGTGACTCATGGAGCCACGGACGCCGTTCTGGGAACGGCAGGAGAAGGGCGGCACCCGCCCGGCGTGTCACTGCAATGACATCACCTGCATTTGCTGTTATCGTTATAATGCTGGCTTATGGTGGATTGTTAAAAACAAGAAGTTGGTTCCCCTATTTCACTCAGCCTGGCGTTTGGCTGGCATGCTTGATTTCTTGTGCGTTTTCATAGCAACCAAGCCATTGTACGATGTTCGACCATGCCTGGAATTATCAGCGCGAGCCAAAATGCACCCTAAAGCTCAAATAACTAACTCAGCGCAGGTGTCATCTCCTGTCCTGAACCGCACCGCACCGCACCGCCTGTCCCGTCGCATAAGTTCGCGTAGGACAGTGCTGGAATATCTCCCGACGCGGAGGTGCGCTGGTCGACAAGTCACGGACGGCGTCCCAAGGTCACACGGAGGCGGGCTGCGCTCCCAAGGTCGCCGCCGGCGGTACGGCTCGCCGCCATTGGCTGATTGCGGAGTGAGTGGGCGATATTGGAACGTGGCCAAACAAGTGCGTCATGCTGCTGCTCCTCCTGAAGACTTGTTTCTCGGGGGGGAGCTGATGGCCGTTTTTACAAGCAATTGTCTCCGGATGTTATCTTTTGTCGTGGAGAACCAGCCCCCTGTCCAACTCGGACCATAATTAAGGATTCCGGATGCGCACAACGCTTTTTAATGGCTTATGCGATGGTTCAATGATCATTTTCATCATCTGATGCCTCGGACGTACAATTTATAACGTGTACTCGAAAACACGGGAGGCCTATAATTGCTCAAATAGTCATATAGTACCTCACACCCAGGCAGAGGCGGCTGTGGCCACCAACTTTAGACGATTTTAACACTGACCCTATGGCTTTGCATGGTTAGGATCTATTTCAAAATGGCTCCTATCCCATAACCTTGGGGCAGTTCCTACTGTTCTGAATGACACTCATTTGGCGAACTATATTATGCTCTGCAATTCCTCGCCATATAAAAAGAACGACGTATGTTAAAAATGTAATTTGTGAAGGGATAAACTTGATCATTCAGTTTTTTTGTTGGTCCTCCAGGGAGCGCCCAGTCTATTTGCTTTTAAAGCTTATGTTATAAACTACCCAATGGTAAGCTATGAAATTGTGTGCTTAGCAGTTCCCTTGGTGCACAGGTTCATTCATTTCATAGCATATCGGGGTTACTAACCGAAGGAGGGGCGACGTCTTCTCCGTCATGTGCCCTCGCAGAGATCTTGAAGCGAAGCACCTTTTGCTTAAAATGAAAACCGAGCGCATGCTGAAAACAATGTCGAAAATCAATCCAACAATGTTACGAGACAGTTCCACAGTCGACAGTTCCACAGTCGACAGTTCCACAGTCGACAGTTCCACAGTTCCACAGTTCCACAGTAGCGTAACAAATGTAAAAACTGGCTGACTACCGCACCCTTTGTTCTGTTGCTTTCGCAGATGTCTTGGCAGATAGTGAGTCCAAAATTAACGCACACGATAAGTAGTAGTAGGTAAAACATGTTGTACTTTGATTACGGTCATCCCACATCATGTCGGAAGGTGTTTTTTCCGTGGCATAAATGAAAATTGATTTGTTGATAATTCACGATATGATAATCATTATGTAATGATAATCGTGGGTCACCCACCTAAAATGACCCAAGAGGTTACCTCAGTGTCCCGAAGTTCTGAAATTTGAGTGGAGACCCACTTATTGGCAATTGTTTTGACATTATTCTTTTCCCCTTTTTGACGTTAGGTACCACTTTTGCTATTTTTTTAGTCTAGGTTATGAGTGAGCTGTGGGTCTTCAGAAACGCCCATGGCCTCTGGCAGCAGCACCCACTGGTAAAGGGGACAGGCACACTACTGACATCATCACCATCTTCAAACGATCAACCAAGGTCACAGAAAGTTGCTCATTAATAGGAATTGTCCATACATGTTTGCACATTTTTTTTGTACATCAGTTGGCGTTTTCGACATCACCCCTATCCCTTCCACTGTATAATAAGTGAATTTCAAGGCACTGGGTTACCTGATGATCAACTAAAGTGAGGCGGTTGATCACTATGCAATATTTATAAGGCGGAACGTGATGCCAATGCGCTTGTAATATTATTATAATACTATTGTTCCAAATGCTATACTATGCTGCTCGAAATACGAAAAACATGTCAAGTTGTCCAAAGTAGGATAATTAGGCGGCGTTGAACCAACACAAACGCGAAATCTGATTCGGTTACCCTTATGTGGCCCGAAAATCGAACGAGATCGGTGAAATTTGTGTCTCAATAGTCAATTAGCAGCTCTCAATAGGCGAAAATATACACGAAGATGGCCTGTCGGTAGTCCTATTTGTTCCAGAGATAAAAGGGCGGTCAAGGTGAAATTTCCACCCCGTCTACTGCGCGTTATGCCCTGAGGCCATCTGTTGCTCTTGTCAGAACCCTTCATGAAAAGCTTCGGTCTTGGTAGAATAACCGGGCAATACGCGCTTAAAGAACAATGTAATAAGTCACGGAAGCGAATGCTTCCGGCTGCGTCACTGTGGTACGTCATTTAAGGCGTTGTCACGTGACAGCGCCGACGCTGCCAAACATCGTCCGGCTGCGTCACTGCCGTACGTCATTTAAAGTGTTGTCACGTGACAGCGCCGACGCTGCCAAACATCGTCCGGCCGCGTCACTGCCGTACGTCATTTAAGGCGTTGTCACGTGACAGCGCCGACGCTGCCAAACATCGTCCGGCCGCGTCACTGTCGTACGTCATTTAAGGCGTTGTCACGTGACAGCGCCGACGCTGCCAAACATCGTCCGGCTGCGCCATGCTACGCAACGCTCTTCCAGGGACGATTGATCCGAGTGTTCGCTGTCGCGGTCATCCGCGCCCGGGGGACAGGCGTCCATGTTCATCGTGTTTACCTGGGGACGAGTGGTCTAGGGGTAGATGCTCGTCTCACAATCGAAAGGTTGTGGGTTCGAGTCTCACCTGTCGCTACTCTTCGCCCGCGACCAATCGGCGTGAGAGATTGGCGACGCTACATGACTCAACGGTCGACGTGTCGTAAAACCAATAACCAACCATCGTGTTTTCCTCTCTTGCGCCAACAGTTTTTCAGTCAAAAGGTGGTTGGTCAATGAAATAGGCTGCCTGCTGATTTGTGGGGAGTCCTTCATTGAATGTATTTAAAAATAGGGTGGCCGTTTTTTTAGGTTGGTGAATCTTGTTTTTGAGTTCTAATTAGTGGTGGATGGGGTGAGATTTATGCTAATAGGTGTAGGCCCCTTTAAGCATGCATGGATGGAGTTGAATATTATTGGTGGGGCACTTGATCAACGCTTGTGTTGCGAGTTATGGAGTGAATAGGGCTAGCTAGATATTGCTAGGTGTGTGGAATGTTGGTGCATAGTGTCATTGGAATTTAGGATGTGGTATTGGTTGGGGGCCATGGGGGTGAGTATCGTTTTGTCCAGGCTCATAGTAGCTTCGCTTTACGAGCTTAACCCAGATGAGCCCCTGCGGCTCTTATTAGGTCTGAACACTTTATGACTTTATGACTTTCCTCTTCACTGTGCGGCTGGCTATGCCGGGGATTGCACCAAAGCCCTCGGGGCGCAATCCGAGGTCAGCTGGTTATTTCACGAGCTTGAATGCAACAGGAATGTTGTTATCGTTAAATCACTTGCATAATGGCGTTCGAAAACTACAAGCGATTGCAAATTGATGTTTGGGACCGGGCGTTGCGCTCCGCGCAGCTGCTCCATGGCTGATTTCCATGATTCGGCGGTTGTTGCCGTTTGCATCGGCCGACAGTGGGGGCTGGGGTGAGGGTTGGTGAGCCATTGTGCCCGATGTGAGCCAACGTGACGCCCGGCGGGCTCCCAATGCGCTCCCCCGGCTGACGGCGGCTGACGTCACGCGCCGTGCGGCGTAAATCACACGACGACCGCGCCGGAAAACGCGATTGAATTGTCAATGAGCGTCGCTGTTGCGGCGGCAGTGGCGCGCTCAGGCGAGTGGGTCGGGGGTGCGGCCGGTCAGACGGTGGCAGCTGTCGCCCGGCCGGCGGGGTGACGTCCGTTCGGGCCATCGCGAATGGCGCCAAATGTGACGGCGCCACATCGTCTGTCTGGCAACGTCTGTCTGGCAACGCGAATGGCATCGTCTGTCTGTCTGGCAACCCGAGGGCAACCGGATGGCGACCTGTTGGCGACCTGCTGTGATGGGTGGGCGTTCACCAATGGATACACCGCCAGAGGATGACGACGGTTTCGCTGACCGAGGATGGGGACAGGGGAAGACCGAGGATCCAGAACATTTCGAATGGCGCCAAATGTGGCTGGCGCCACATCTGGCTGGCTCTGCCTCGGCATCCACGACCGTGCCTAGCTGTTAGCGCGCTCTCTTCATTGCTGGGCGCTAAGATGCATTATTTTAGCATAGGCGTAGGCAGGGGGGGAAGTCGGGAGGCCGGCCCCCCCATTACCAACCAACAACACACTAGAAGAAACAAGAAATTTCGAGATTTTTACCACGCAAAACCAAATATTTTCAGCGCCCTTCGCGCGCCGAAAGCGTTCCCTTTTTCATAGCACTTTTTGGTCGTCCCCCTTAGGGAAATCCTGGCTGCGTCACTACATTTTAGCGACGATGTCAGCCAGACTTGGCTCCTCCGTAATGCTCAAGTAATGGGGAACAGTCACTAATCGCTGGAAGGGTCAAGGTCACGACTGGTAGCGGATGGGGATCCGGTCCCTTGCCATCTCCCTAGACGAGGCTCTGGATAAGAGTGCATAATCGTTTTCGTCTGGCCGAGACGCACTGTCAAAACAAAACAGCCGTGCGGCGCCGCTCCGGTGGACTGGGAACGCCGCTGCGTCGGCGGCGTCCCGCTGTCTGCCGCATCTGTCGACGGCGCGCCGGGAGTGTCGCATGGCCGCGCCACCCGGCGCCGCCTCACCCCTGCGCAGGGCGTGCCGTCGCTGGCGTCGGCTGTGCCGCTCCCGGTCCGGGCCGAGTCGCCAGAACCTACCAGCGTGCACCACGTCTGTCGTGGGCACATGTCGCGTCGTGATCGTTTGTCGCGTCGTGATCGTCTGTCGCGTCGTGATCGTCTGTCGCGTCGTGATCGTCTGTCGCGTGAACGTGCATCGTATCCTGGGCGACTATCTATTGCGTCGTGAGCGCCACTGACGTGCTGTGTATATCTATTGCGCGTGGGCGGCTGTCGTGCTGTGGACGGCTGAGGTGTGGTGGGCGGCTGTCGTGTGGTGGGCGCCCGTCGTGTGATGGTGGGCTGTCGTGTTGTTGGCGGCTGTGGTATGGCGGGCGGCTGTCGTGTGGTGGGCGGCTGTGGTGTGGTAGGTGGCTGTTGTGTGGTGGGCGCCCGTCGTGTGGTGGGCTACTGTCGTATGGTGGGCTACTGTCGTGTGGTGGGTGGCTGTCGTATGGTGGGCTACTGTCGTATGGTGGGTGGCTGTCGTGTGGAAGGCGGCTGTGGTATGGCGGGCGGCTGTCGTATGGTGGGCTACTGTCGTGTAGTGGGCTACTGTCGTATGGCGGGCGGCTGTCGTGTGGTGGGTGGCTGTCGTGTAGTGGGCTACTGTCGTATGGTGGGTGGCTGTCGTATGGTGGGTGGCTGTCGTGTGGAAGGCGGCTGTGGTATGGCGGGCGCCCGTTCTGTGGCGGGCGCCCGTCGCTTGTCCGTCGTCTGTGGCAATCTGTACACTTGGCTTCTCATCGGTGTTGACTCGGCAGATCTGTCCGGCCGACTGGCTCTCTGTATGCACTCATGACTGGAGCGTCCTCCGCTGCGGAGAAACGCCAAGGGCCTCATTTGCATGCGGCGCACTGACCGCGGCGGCGTCGCCATTCGTTCTCTTCGTCGACGATGTCGTGGGACTCTCGCTAATCGAGGCGGCCGCCGGCGTCTTACGCTGTGCGGGGCGAGAGGCGCGGCTCGGCGAGTCTCTATACATGACACAGGAGTGGCCGGTGTCCGGCCTTCTCGTGCGGTGACGCGTCACCGCACGAGCGGCGAGCGGCGGCTGCGGCGCGTCTGCTCTCGGCGAGCTGGCGTGTGAGCGGGGCTCGCCGGCTGGTCCGGCGGCGGGAGAGCGCTCCCGCCGTTTTCGACTCGGCCGCGCGCGGTTGGATCGCGCGCGCTGGCGGCGGTTGTGGCTGTTGCGGGTCTGGGGAGGTGGCGGGGCGTCGCCCGACATTGCCGGTCGCCACGGCGTCCGGCTCGGAGTCCGTGTTCCGTGCTGTCCAGTGTTGCGTGTTGCGTGTTGTGTGTTGCGTTGTGTTGTGTTGTACAACAGTGTTGTGTTTCGTTGCGTGTGTTGCGGCGTACTTGGCGCAGGCAGCGCTGATTTCACAGGGGGGTTGTGGCGGGAGAGTGAGAGGCAGATCAGTGCACAGCCCAGCCCTGGCCGGATCCCAGGACCCAATCCAGTACCGGTGGCGCATCTCGGATAATACATGTCTAAATAAATGTGTACTAAATATCTAAACGTGGCCCAGAAGTCGAATGCGTCGTCAAAAACGCAGGGCTCGTCTTCTTTTCTTCCCAGCCCAAACCCAGTGCTGATACCAGGTCCAAACCGACCCGCCTGCAGCCGGCGGTACGTCCGAGAGGGCTGCCCAACTGATCTCAGACTCGGAGAAGCCAGCTGGCCCCCGCCCCGCTGCGAGGTGGCTGTCTGCCGGCTCCCATACCTGTTGCTGTCCGTGGAATGCAGACACAGTCTCACGTCAAGGCGATGCACCGCAGCGAGTTTGCGGCTGTCGCCGCGTCGCGACAGATGAATGAACAGGATCCTGGGTCGTGATGCATGTGCACGTTAGTGATCGTTCATAAAGCGCAAGAAAAGAAGAGCGCACGGTGCACCCAGACAGCCTCACCAGTGACACAGTGTACCCAGACACCCGCACCGGTAACACAGTGTACCCAGACACCCGCACCGGTAACACAGTGTACCCAGACACCCGCACCGGTGACACAGTGTACCCAGACACCCGCACCGGTAACACAGTGTACCCAGACCCCCGCACCGGTAACACAGGGTACCCAGACCCCGCACCGGTAACACAGTGTACCCAGACCCCCGAACCGGTGACACAGTGTACCCAGAAACCCGCACCGGTAACACAGTGTACCCAGACCCCTGCACCGGTAACACAGTGTACCCAGACCCCCGCACCGGTAACACAGGGTACCCAGACACCCGAACCTGCGACACAGTGTACCCAGACACCCGCACCGATAACACAGGGTACCCAGACCCCTGCACCGGTGACACAGTGTACTCAGACACCCGCACCGGTAACACAGTGTACCCAGACACCCGCACCGGTGACAGCGTATCCAGGACGTCCCACACAGAGGGGACGGAGTCTGCGACCTGTGGGGTCACGTGACTGGCGGCTGCAAGTGATTGTTGCGCCACGTGACTGGCGCGTGAGATGGCTCGAGATGGCACGGGGCGAGGCCCTGCCGCTGAGTCAACACACGTGTGGCACACTCAGCTGCATGGCAGATTATCTGCGAACGTTCAGCGCCTGGTCTGACAGGGAAAGCTCCTGGTCGTGGATGTGGTGGACACAGGAGGAATGCTGCGCTTGCCGGAATTGTCTGCTGTCTGGCTGCTCCTCTGCTCTCGCTTGTGATTAGTATTTAGTTGCAGCTTTGTTGTTTTCGCACTGAATATGAGTGATGCACGGATTGGTTGCCTTGACAGGTGGCTAGGATTGACTTCGGGGTAACCCGAGCGTAAGCTCACTGACGACAGTACAATTCTCGACGAGGAAGGGTGGGGCAGAGGTGCTTCTAGTTAGTTGTTAGGGCTTTAGGGCGCATCGACTTCATTGGTCATGTAGCGCCCATGGCAGGCAGAGGTGCTGGCTCATATGTGCTCATGTTCATATGTTCATATGTCTGTTCTCACACGGGTGAGGACAGACAGGAAACGAAGGGGAGACGGACAGGCGATAGGAGACGAAGGGGCGGGCGGAAGAGACGCCTGGGAGGACATGGTGAGGAGATCGAGGGAAGGGCAGACGTAGGAGACACCGCGGCGGAGATAGTGAGGAAACCGAAGGAAGGTCAAGCGGAGAAGACCCCGGAGAGGACATGATGAGGAGACCGAGGGAGGGTCAAGCGGAGAAGACCCCGGAGAGGACATGCTGAGGAGACCGAGGGAGGGTCAAGCGGAGAAGACTCCGGATAGGACATGATTAGGAGACGCAGGGAGGATCAAGCGGATAAAGACCCCAGGAAGGACATGATGATGAGACCGAGGGAGGGTCAAGCGGCGAAAACGTTTGGAAGGACACAGTGTTTGTTTGTTTGTTTGCTTATTATGTGGTTCTCGACGCACTTTATGCACTATCACGGCTAATGCCGCCGCCCACACTGTTTCGCCGGTGGACCACGTGATTGGGAAATGTCCCGAGTGGTGCGAGTGTTGAACCCGGGACCTTTGGTACCCAGAGCTGAACACCTTAACCACTCGGCCATCTCCGCCCCGGAGGACACAGTGAGGAGGCCGAGGGAAGAGCGGGCTAATCGTGAGCTCTGGCCGTCCACCGGCTCGTCGAGATAACAGCGCGCATCAGCTGTTCCACGGGAGGTGGAACATAGCCCAGGGCGGACCTCCAATCGCGGTCCGTGCCGGTGCGGCGGCACCGCACGCGCGTCCTGTCCGATCGATAGAGCGCCACACCGGCCGAGGCGGGCCCGCACCTCAGTCATCAGCCGCGCCACCGACCGGAGGGAGGTGCGAGCCGCGCCGCACTCGACGGCAGAGGTGGGCGAACAGCGCGCGCTGCAGAAGCGAGTCGGTACTCGGCGGGTACAGTGCGCCACACCGGGGCGGCCGGCACTGTCGGGGCGGCCGCGGAGGAAAGGTTGACGGCTGTCGTGGTTCTCGGTGAATGGTTTAGTGGAGTTGCACGCGTCGGTGCGCGGTCCGACTCCCGGGCGACTGGTGTGAGTGGTGTGATCACGTTGCGGGAGCAGATGGAGGGGACTACTGCGTGGGAGAAGTGAAGTGGTACTCTACGTGGTCTCGGCTGGCGCAGCGGCGGTGGTCGAGCGGTGAGGCAGGCGTCGGTTGGCCGCAGCAGCACTTCTGAGGGTGACCGCCGCGCTGGTGACCAGCCGACGTGGCGACCGCCGGCGACCGCTGGTGACCAGCGCACGTGGCGACCGCCGGCGACCGCCGGTGTCGCGTGCGCGGCGAGGCCGGTGTGGTGTTGTCCGTTGGTGCGTCACGTTCCACGGCGGTCAGTGAAGGGCGTACGGCGAGGTCCGATCCCGAGGATGTGCCGGAGAGCGGCGGCGGCGGACGCCCGACACCGTCCGACCTCGTGTTGCACCAATGATCCACCATAGTTGGCGCGCAGACCACGTTGCGAGAGCTGTCCTGTGTGGCCAGGTTCCCACGGTCCATCGCGCCTTGTGGTGACGCCAGGAGCCCCCGACCAATCCACACAAATGGGAGTTGTTTGCCGTTGTGTTCCCTAGCTCACAACAGCCTGATCACCTGAGCATTATCACAACGGCCTCAAGCCAAAATACAGTCACCATCTTGTGGAAGGTTAGCGGACGAAGCTCCTTTTCAACAGGACTGACAAACAAAAAATCGGGCGCAACTAGTTGTGGTCATGATGGTTGATACCGACTAGAGCTGGATGAACCTGGCCAATCGTGGCACAAGCCAATGCCATTTGCGAAATAAACTTGTTTCGATGAGGATACTTTAACAGGGAACAAGAAACTAACATTGCTATGCAATTCCGGAATATTTATACCATTATTTCCACTGACGGGTCATAGTAGGTGGTCCCGAATATGGGCGCTAAATGACCAAACCTGATCGATGCGCCATAAAACACGACAGTAGGTTAGGTGGTCCTGAAGTCCAGAAATTCGCATATAATGTTTGTAAACATGTGCGGCCGACATTGGCAAGCACTTACCTGTTGCAAGCGAAAACAAGGCTGACAAATCGAAAACATCCAAGCCCCTGAATGACGTAATGCATTTTCACCATGGCAACAAGTACCAACATATTAAACACAGCTATATCAACTGAGATCTGTTTCACCACCGTACAAAAAGTAACAAAAAGTAACTCGTACAAAAAGTACGACGTGCTTCTTTCTGTGATATAAATCAATTTGTGTAGCCACGCATAGTTTTCTGCGCGTGGTGAAAGATGTCTTACGTGGGACATGGTACGTTCGGTATGTCGGTTCATGACATTTTATGACAAGGTATGACTATGGTGATGACAAAGACTAGACAACAACTGAAATATATTGTGTGTAACTATTTTAAACACTAGCTGGCTAAGTCCAGTGAGCCGCCTTTCTGGACGGTTAAGCGAGACCTGCTAAGTTTCATCAAAATTTGTGCTTGTTTTCAAATGTTTCTTTGCACCTTCGGTTAGTCGTGCCGTATTGCGCACTCAAATGCAACAACGTGGATAAGTCAGACATTGATGTAAAGTGACCGGTGAAATTGTATGGTGTGCGTTTTAAGCAGATTCAGTGCTATATCCTATGCTATTCAATCGTATGTTATCACAAACGACGAACAGTTAAAAACCACCACGTGCTACACTCACGCTCGTCTGCAAAGACTGTGAGGAGTCGCGGCAGCTCAATCGGTAGGGTGTTGGACTCTTGACCGCAGGATCGTGGGTTCGAATCCCCCAACGGGCGGGATCACCGAATCCACCCGCGACCAATCGGCGTGAGAGGTTGGCGACGCCATGTGACCGAGCAGTTGAGTGCGTCGTAAAAGAACCCAAGGTTCTTCTGCAAATACTGTGCCGCTCAGCAACCTCACTGGATTAAAGTGACACAACTGAGCAAGCAGGACGTCACTTGCAATCGTGCAGGTGAAAACGTGGACGGTTCCGAGCCGCACAAGTTGACACACACAGCTGCAGAATGAAGCTACCTGGCCGTGCTTAGTCGGTGCTTAGTCGGTGCTTAGCCGTGCTTAGTCGGTGATTCTGGGGTACGTCTTTGCGGAGCTCAAACTTCCTAAAGTGTTAGTTATCTCGTCCGTCCGGACTGCCTCAGTTTGCTTTTCTTGGGGGCGCTGGAATATACCAAGGGCTGCTTTTTACTCTCTGAAGGACACTTGCTCCTCTCAATGCCTCTAAAACGGGCACCTTTGGCTGAATAATCCATTCAGCGGTGGGGGAGGGGTTCATTCGAGCCTCCTCGGAGTGACGCCTTTTCCCGGTCAGAGGGGCGCCTCGGGTGGGGGTGGGGTACACGTCCCCAGTGCCCGCCTATCCCTCCACTGTTTTCTGCTGTTGACCGATGTAAGGCGACACCTACCTCAACTGCCGGCTGCAATTTGCAACGCAACTCCACTGCACCACTGCACCACTGCACCACTGCACCACTGCACCACTGTACCACTGTACCACTGTACCACTGTACCACTACACCACTACACCACTGTACCACTCTACCACTGCACTGCTGTACCAATATACCACTGTACCAATATACCACTGCACCACTGCACCACTGCACCACGGTACCACTGTACCACTATGCCAATATACCACTGTACCACTGTATCACTGTATCACTGTATCACTGTATCACTGTATCACTGTACCACTGTATCACTGTACCACTGCACCACTGCACCACTGCACCACTGCACCACTGCACCACTGCACTGTGGAAGACGCGGCCTTGGCCCAGCTGCGGCTGCAGCCGACAGAGCGGTGTCGGACGCTTGCGGTGAGGTGTGAACATTCTGTTCACCGCCAAGAAGGAGGGGGGGGGGGGCACATCCATATCCCTGTGAAATGCGTGTGCATATTGTGGCATGGCAGACGAGTGCGCGTGCTTGTCTATGTCAACACTCCCTCCCAACACCCACTCTGACCACTCGCCACCGAACTCTGCTGTGGTTTTGTCTGGCGAAAGAAATGTCTGCACGTGGGCAGCTTCGCACCGCCAAGTTCATGGTGGTTACACTGTGAAACGTGCGGGCATCCTGTCGCCATTACGGTGTCGTCTGGCCGCACGACTTCTGACACGTGCGTGCGATGCGTCAGAGCGCGTGTGGCGTCGTCCGGCAGCACGGCGTCCAGGCGGTCCCGGTAGCCGAGTCGGTACCGGCTCTCCAAACGTGTCCTCACCAATCCTCTGTCCATCTGTTCGCTGTCCATGTGTCTACTCTGCCATGTGTCTGTCTGTCTGTCTGCCTATCTGCCTATCTGCCATCTGCACTTCCGGCCGTTTGCCTGTGTGTTTGTCCGGCCGTTTGTCTGTCTGCCTGTCTGTCTGTCTGTCTGTCTGTCTGTCTGTCTGTCTGTCTGTCTGTCTGTCTGTCTGTCTGTCTGTCTGTCTGTCTGTCTGTCTGTCTGTCTGTTTGTTTGTTTGTTTGTTTGTTTGTTTGTTTGTTTGTTTGTGTTGTTTGTTTGTTTGTCGGTCCGTTGTGTCCGTCCGTCCGTCGGCCGGTCGGTAGGTGTGGGTCCTCCGTTGTTTTTTTTTTTTTGTTGTTGTTTGTTTGTTTGTTTGTGTGTTTGTGTGTTTGTTTGTTTGTCGGTCCGTTGTGTCCGTCCGTCCGTCGGCCGGCCTGTCTGTGTAGGTTGTCTGTCTGTCTGTCTGTCTGTCTGTCTGTCTGTCTGTCTGTCTGTCTGTCTGTCTGTCTGTCTGTTTGTTTGTTTGTTTGTTTGTTTGTTTGTTTGTGTTGTGTTTCTTTTCTGTTTGTTTGTGTGTGTTTGTGTGTTTGTTTGTTTGTCGGTCCGTTGTGTCCGTCCGTCCGTCGGCCGGTCGGTAGGTGTGGGTCCTCCGCTCTGTCTGTCTGTCTGTCTGTCTGTCTGTCTGTTTGTTTGTTTGTTTGTGTGTGTTTGTGTGTTTGTTTGTTTGTCGGTCCGTTGTGTTCGTCCGTCGTCGGCCGGTCGGTAGGTGTGGGTCCTCCGCTCTGTCTGTCTGTCTGCTCTGTCTGTCGTTTGTTTGTTTGTTTGTTTGTGTGTGTTTGTGTGTTTGTTTGTTTGTCGGTCCGTTGTGTCCGTCCGTCCGTCGGCCGGTCGGTAGGTGTGGGTCCTCCGCTGTATGTCTGTCTGTCTGTCTGTCTGTCTGTCTGTCTGTCTGTCTGTCTGTCTGTCTGTCTGTCTGTCTGTTTGTTTGTTTGTTTGTGTGTGTTGTGTGTTTGTTTGTTTGTCGGTCCGTTGTGTCCGTCCGTCCGTCGGCCGGTCGGTAGGTGTGGGTCCTCCGCTCTGTCTGTCTGTCTGTCTGTCTGTCTGTCTGTTTGTTTGTTTGTTTGTGTGTGTTGTGTGTTTGTTTGTTTGTCGGTCCGTTGTGTCCGTCCGTCCGTCGGCCGGTCGGTAGGTGTGGGTCCTCCGTCTGTCTGTCTGTTGTTTTCTGTCTGTCTGTCTGTCTGTCTGTCTGTCTGTCTGTCTGTCTGTCTGTCTGTCTGTCTGTCTGTTTGTTTGTTTGTGTGTGTTGTGTGTTTGTTTGTTTGTCGGTCCGTTGTGTCCGTCCGTCCGTCGGCCGGTCGGTAGGTGTGGGTCCTCCGCTCTCCGGGACGTCGTGAGCGGCGTCGCCGACGATGTCCGGGCCGGCCGGCTTTCATTGGTGTCAATCGTCTGCGGCCGGCAGTCTCGCGCCGAATGGCTCGTGCAGCCGAGGGCCGCCCACCCGTGCAGCCGAGGGCCGCCGGCGGCCGTGCCGCCCGGCCCCGGCCAGTGAAAGTGTCCAGTGGCCAGGGTCAATGCCCTCATGCTGACGGGCGGGGGCGCCGCGGCCCCGACAAGTGATCACCTATTGATTAGTGGATGGGGGGACAGGGGGTTGGCCGCCCGCGCCGTCGGCTGACTGTGCCGCGCCGTTTTCGGCTGCTTGTCGCGCCACGTTTGACCTGGGGTCCGCGCTGTCGGTCGTGGTGTGTTGGAGAGGTGTGTTGCGTGGTCGGGCGAAGGGTGTCGTCTGCGGTGTGGATGTGATCAGCGAGGGGGGGGGGCTCGGCTGACTGGAACGTCTGGTCGGCCGTCGCCCTGTGTCTGGACCTGGGGTCTGCCACCCTGCTCCCCCGCCGCGCCCGTGGGAAGGGGAAAGGAAAGGGATTGTTTCGGTGGCATGACAGGCGGCACGTGCGACACAAGCGGTCCCGCTTTGTGCCAATGAGTCAGTATTTGAACAAGGATCGGCAACTGTTCAGGGGAGGGGATATCGTGGGAAGGGGTGGCTGTGTACAGGACGGGTAGGCCCTGGTGCTGCGGTGGCCGTCGCACCGCCATAGCAGGGTGCTCTCGTGGATCTGTGGCAGCGCGTCTATCTTGGGGACCTGAGCCGATCTTGCGGATCGATCAGCCGTGACACGAACGCTGGTGCGCTGTCGGGACGATGATGAGTTTGACGTCTTGATGAAGAGCGTTGGGTTATTTTAGGACACGTTCGACTGTCGGACCGCGTCGCCAACTTCCCATGCTGATTGGTCGCGGCTGGGTAATGTCGCCGGTTGCCGGATTCGAACCTACAATCGTACGGTCGGAGGTCGAGCAATGTGCCGACTGCGCTTCGGAGACGGCGCCTTTGCCGTGTTGGTGGGCAGCTTGCCATTATCATCTCCCAGTCCGCGTCCCATTCCCATTCCCAGTCTCAGTCTCAGTCTCAGTCTCAGTCTCAGTCTCAGTCTCAGTCCCAGTCCCAGTCCCAGTCCCAGTCCCATCAGTCTGCCGATTTTTGTCATCGCCGGAGGGCGGGGGGTGAGACGGCGAAGACAGGCTGGACGAAGATGTCCATTTTGCGTGCAGCACCATCACACAAGATGGTGAGCCGGGTTATCTGGTTATTTGGTTGTTTGGTACCTGGCCACGTTTGTGGGGCTTTCCTTTACGCCCATCTCGTGTCCTGAAATAGTCTTGCTGCCTGATGACATATCCTGCATTTGTAGTCAATGATGTATCAGGGGTTTCTCCGTAGAAATATCATGCGTCCTTGCACGCTGGGCGACGTCCGGCTGTGGCTCTGTGGGCAGCTCAGACAGGGCATTTCCTGCAAATACCACCAGCAAATACCCCGAGTACCTGCTGGTGATGTCTGCGTGGGACGACCGGGGAGCGCAGTGGTCGGCTCGTGCCAGGTGCCTGCCCGACCTCTGCACCTCCACCGCAATCTCACCGTCTGGACGTTGAGCTTGCTCGACGGGAGTGCGGAAGACGCCGGTGACGGCGTGGGCGTACGGGCGACGTTGGGTGTCTGTTCGGCGCTCCCTGTGCACGGCGCCTGACCGGGTGGGCTGTGCGGTGGGCTGGGCGGTTGGCGGGAACCACGACAGTCGCCGGCCGGCCGCGGGAGTGACCCGCTCACCGTTACGCGGCCGCCGCCTCTTTCTCACGCCGCCGCCTCCTCTTCACGCCGCCAGAGCCGAGGTCTGTGACGTCACACGCCGTGTGACGTCATCAGAGCCGTGTGACGTCACCCGCAGACCAGCGCGTCTGGGACGTCACCCGTGAAGTCGCGTCATCATAACCGCGGGACGTCGCCGGCAGACCAGCGCGTCTGAGACGTCACCCATAAAGTGACGTCATCAGAACGGAGCTGCGCGTGCGTGTGTGTGACGTCACGAGAGTGGATGGACTCGAACATCGCGGACTCACTGTGCAACGGACGCGCGCACGACCTGTCGCGACCTGGCGTGGCCGAAGTGACCTACCGTGATCGGAACAGACATTGTATTATTGCAAGTGACCCGAGTTGAGCCAAGCTGAGCTGAGGTGGTTTCCGGTGACTTGAAGTGACTTCTGGATACATCTGACGACCTGAGGAGGTCTGTGGCGGCCTGAAGTGACCTGTTGTGCCTGCGGTGATCTGTGGTGACCTGAGTTGACCGACGATGTCCGTGCCGCCCAAGAAGCCTCCCCGCTCGGCTCTGGCTTCGCGCGAGGGGACTGTGCCGTCGCCGAAGCCACACATCCGCTTCGAGGACTCCAACAAGGTAATGCGATGCCGCTGGTGGGTGGTGCTGTGGGTGGTGCTGTGGAAGGGTCAGTTAAACCTCTACCGGTTAGCTCCTCCACAGACAGCCTGGTGGTCTACATTGGTAACCAGTGGTATCGGTTGGTGACCAACGGCAACCATCGGTAACAACTGATAACCACTGGTAGCCAATCGTGTCCATCATTAGCCAATGATAACCATCAGTAGCCAATGATAACCATCAGTAACCGTCGTTAATCAATGACAACTATCGGTAACCAATGGTAACCATCGGGACGGGCGTACACTGACGTCGGCTCGAATCTCGGGAAATCCGGTGTTCGGCACTGCCTCAGAAAACTTCCCCGCCCGAGTTGCACACAGTCATTAACAACTCAAATCAAGTTGCATACAGTCTTTCACAAATCCAATCAAGTTGCATACAGTCTTTGACAAATCCAACGAAACGTCTCCGTTTGGCCATGGGACCTGACCGTGAGACCGTGCAGACATCTCACGAAAGCCCAATCTCACCATCCGACCAGGTTCTCATTTTGGTTCGCAGCGCTTCTGCCGCTTCTAGCGCTTCGCCGGTCTGTTTCCATGGTGACCCGGCGCTGCAACAGAGCCCTGCATTCCAGTTAACTTTGGGCGCGGGGGAACCGTTGCGGTCCGCGTGCCCGGAAACCGACACAACCGACAAACCGACACAACCGACAAACCCAGACAGCTGAGAACTCTGCTGAGAAGTACGGTTGTGCGGCTGCCGTACGATTGGACTACGAGACGGTCGATGAGGTTGCGGGAGTAATGTGCTTTGGCTGCTCAGTCGAACAGGAGATGCGGAGTGGGTCCCGACAAAAAAAGTTTGCGAATCTCCACCCTGCGATTCGTGCAATCTCCACCCTGTGATTCGTGCGATTTCTCCACCATGCGATTCGCGCGTTCTCATCTCTGCGATTCTGGGCGCTGTATGACCAACGCATTCGATGCGCCCCTAAGCTCAAATAACCAACCAACTAACTGCGATTCGTGTGACCTCCACCCTGCGATTCCTGCTATCTCCACCATGCGATTCACGCGATCTCGACCATGCATTTCCTGCAATCTCCACCCTGCGATTTATGCATATCCACCCTGCGATTCGTGCAATCTCCACCCTGCGGTTCGTGCGACATCCACCCTGCGGTTCCTGCAATCTCCACCTTGCGATTCGTGCGCTCTCCACCTTGCGATTCCTGCGATCTCTACCCTGCGATTCGTGCGATCTCGCGGAAACTCGCGATCTCGCGGCAGCCGGAGAGCCACACCAATCTCACCGCGAGGGCGGCACCACTGGCTGGGTAATACCGCCAGACACGAGGCACAGTGCATCCTGCCTCTCTCTCCCTCTCTCTCCCAGTGCATGGGCGGCCAGTGCACTGGGTCGGTACGTGCCGGACGACCATGTACAACTCCGGGATGTCACTTCTGGCAGCGGACGTCCGCCGCATACAAATGAGGCACATCGGCTGCAAAACTGGCTGTCTCACAGACGTCGTGAGCTCGAGAGAGAGAGAGAGAGAGAGAGAGAGAGAGAGAGAGAGAGAGAGAGAGAGAGAGAGAGAGAGAGAGAGAGAGAGAGAGAGAGAGAGAGAGAGAGAGAGAGAGAGAGAGAGAGACGAGAGAGAGAGAGAGAGAGACGAGAGACGAGAGACGAGAGACGAGAGACGAGAGACGAGACGAGACGAGAGACGAGAGACGAGAGACGAGACGAGAGACGAGAGACGAGAGACGAGAGAGACGAGAGACGAGAGACAGAGACGAGAGACGAGAGACGAGAGACGAGAGACGAGAGACGAGAGACGAGACGAGAGACGAGAGACGAGAGACGAGAGACGAGAGACGAGAGACGAGAGACGAGACGAGACGAGAGACGAGAGACGAGAGACGAGAGACGAGAGACGAGAGACGAGAGACGAGAGACGAGAGACGAGAGACGAGAGACGAGAGACGAGAGACGAGAGACGAGAGACGAGAGACGAGAGACGAGAGACGAGAGACGAGACGAGAGACGAGACGAGACGAGACGAGAGACGAGAGACGAGAGACGAGAGACGAGAGACGAGAGACGAGAGACGAGAGACGAGACGAGAGACGAGAGACAGAGACGAGACGAGAGACGAGAGACGAGAGACGAGAGACGAGAGACGAGAGACGAGAGACGAGAGACGAGAGACGAGAGACGAGAGACGAGAGACGAGAGACGAGAGACGAGAGACGAGAGACGAGAGACGAGAGACGAGAGACGAGAGACGAGAGACGAGAGACGAGAGACGAGAGACGAGAGACGAGAGACGAGAAGCATCACGACTGGTGGCAGCGATCCTCCCCGGAGCTGGGACAGTGACTGTCACTCTGGACCAGTGACGACCCTCCCCCGGAGCTAGGACAGTGACTGTCACTCTGGACCAGTGACGGCCGGCCGGTGAATCTGCACCTGTGCCCGACCCGGGAGGTCGGCGCCTTTCATGTGCCCCCTCGGACCAGCTCCGGCGACATGGATCACGATGACAAGGGTCGCGGAGGCAGCTGTCGATGTCCGGCAACGTTCTTCGGTGTGACTCGAACCGTATGGCCCAAATGGGAGGGAGAGGGAATCACGGAGCGGTGCACGTGGCAGATGTCCTCTGGCGGGCCAGCGACGTGCGACACAGCTTGTGCTCGTCCCACTGGACTGTGGCCTCGATGTTGACAGCCATTTGGGCAGGTGAATAAATCGGACCGAGAATAAAACTCAGCCTGATCTCAACAGCTGGCACGTCCGACATTCCCCACCGTCATGCGGTGCGAGGGTGAGGCATGTCGCACCTACCACCTGCTCGGATCGGGCTGAGCTTTTCTCAGTGTGACTTACTTGTCTGCTCAAGTAGCTGCCCACCGCCGTGCACACCTGGTGCTCCGCACCTGGACTTGGAGCGGCTTTGTTCGCTTCCTGGTATTTTTTGTTTGTTTGTTTGCTGAGGCGCCCGGTATTTGGTTATATATATATATATATATATATATATATATATATATATATATATATATATATATATATATATATATGCATAGATCCCTGAAGGAATATCCCTAAAGAAACGTTTGCCGTACATGCAGACTTTTCCGAAAAGAAGCATTTGAATTAATGGTACGAAACCAATCCCGTGTATGCAGGGTTTAATGATAAAGTGAAGCTCCCTCATTTTGAATGCAAGCAGAAGCAAAAACTAAATAGCTAAGTATGATTTTGACAAGCTAACTTTGAAGCGCAAAAATATTCAAATGAATATTTAGTTTCATTATGTTCTGGCGTATGAAGAACTATGTTGATATGTAACAGTAACCGGATCTGATATACTGGACTGGACTGGACTGGACTGGACTGGACTGGACTGGACTGGACTGGACTGGACTGGACTGGACCGGACTGGACCGGACCGGACCGGACCGGACCGGACCGGACCGGACCGGACCGGACCGGACCGGACCGGACCAGACCAGACCAGACCAGACCAGACCAGACCAGACCAGACCAGACCAGACCAGACCAGACCAGACCAGACCAGACCAGACCAGACCAGACCAGACCAGACCGGACCGGACCGGACCGGACCGGACCGGACCGGACTGGGCTGGATGATGGCTGCTCCATGCGTTGCAGAACAGGACTTGTGTATGCACTGATCCTGTTAGCACTTCCAGTTGAGGGTTTAACGCAAAATTTGTGGAAACGGAAGGTACAATTCACTTTCACTTTAGGTTTACATTTTTCCTCGTGACACAGACAATGAAGACCATTTTAGCTGCCATATGTTCATACTGAGACTCAGGTGTAAACAAATAATGTAATGTTGTTCCAATATACAACGCTCGGAAGCAAATGCAGGGGTCAGTTTCTTTCCCTCTTGGCCTAAGTTAACATCATCTTGGCTGCAATTTTGGCTGTCCGATTTCACACTGAACAAAATCACGACTTGCTGTTTTGTTCGGATTTGACCTTTCTTGGCCAGAACCAATCGTCTCCACAACGACTCCAACGTTCCGGGGATCAGACGGGCATTCAAGTATTCTTGACATTTTCATTTCCCACAATGCTCCATTTTGGGATGTCGTTGGAATCCCTAGGCAAACGTCCTTCATTGCGTGTAAAGAAAATATACGACCTTCAATATAAACGTCCTTCTACTTGAGCAGACTTGTAGGTTATGACGTTATCAGTAGCATCTGGGTAAAAAATAATGGTGTACCCTCAGTAAAACCTCTTCAGCTCTCAATAGGACCGATTGCTGTTTAAGTCGACGAATCGGTCGAGCGATTACAAGGATACGAGGAGCGCGAGCAGCTCCTCCTCTGGCGATTTGGATTGGTCGCAAAATATGCGGGTACAGGCGATCCCGACACCACGAAACCCACGAAGCCGAAAACCAGCTATCGTGGACTATTGAGTAGCTATTGTACAGCTATTATGTAGGTTTAATTCACTATACAGCAAGCGCATGCCCCGCTCAACAAAATATGTCACGATGTAGACCCAACTTAAATTGCCTTCCAATGCCAATGTGTTTGGAGGAAAGGTCCGCAATGTTCGGTATTGCACGTTGTTTCTTTGGATCTTTGGAATTGCCCAGTGTTGTGGGGTATCTTTTTTTGGTGGAAGGTTGGCCGGTATTATGTCCGTTGTCGAGGGAAGATGTGATGTTGTGAAGGTGGAGTGATCGATGCTGTAGAGACCGGTGTGATGCTGTTCAGGCGACGGTACTGCGAAGGGGGTGGCACTGGGGAAGGGGTGGTACTGTGGAGGGGGTGGCGCTGGGGTAGGGGTGGTACTGTGTAGAGAGTGGCACTTGGGAAGGAGTGGTACTGTGGAAGGGGTGGCATTAGGGAAGGGGTGGTGCTGTGGAGGGGGTGGCGCTGGGGTAGGGGTGGTACTGTGTAGAGTGGTACTGTGGAAGGGGTGGCATTAGGGAAGGGGTGGTGCTGTGGAGGGGGTGGCGCTGGTTAGGGGGTGCCCGTCGGGTACTGTGAAGAGCGCGGTACCGTGTAGGGGGCGGTACTGGGGAGAGGGGGTGGCCACCAGTTCACCAGGTCAGCTCGTGCATTGCCTCCACCCGGCAATAGACACGACCGGTTTTTCTCGTTTTCCCCCGGCGTCGGCGGTCGAGCTGGGGCGGGTCGGCCACTCCAGCAGTCCACATCGACTGCTGGAGCCGGCTCGAGCTCAGACACGTCAGCCACAGCGGGCCTCTGGACGGTACACACGAGTCGCCGTGGGGGGGGGGGTGGGGGTCGCTGTCACTTTAATGGCATTCGCCGCGGTCCCGGCTGTTATACTGGGCTCGCCGCCACAAAGCCAGGAAGGTCATCGAGCCATGGTCGTGGCACTGGAGAGGGCATTAGACGGAGCACTGGGTGATAGTGCCGTGGCCTTATACTGGGAACAGCAGTTTTTTTTTTAGTTTCCCCATATCACCTTATATCGCCTTCGCAATATTACCCCGACTGATGCGAAATAAAGCTGGGCTTGGCTGCTCTACGGTATGCATTTTGCAAACCCAGTTTTTCTTCTATCTAAGCCAGCACTTTTCGCACTTCAATGCATTTTCTGGCTCGATTTCGAAATCGTGGCCGTGATTGGGAAAATGTGATGCAGGATTCCACGCCTCACCAACCCGCTCGCCCGCGTCAGCATTGGTTGGCGCAGTGGGTAATCATCCCGAAACTGTGCGGTTTGTGGTCTGATTAGAGTGTTCAGTCGCGAGCCGAGTGTTGCGGGTCTGCCACTCTTATGGTGTAGGCGCTTGTCACACTCTTTCCTTGTTTCCTTGGCAACGGTCGCTGTGAAACACTGCGCTGGCGATGCAGAGCGGGTAATGCAGAGCGGGTAATGCAGAGTGGGTAATGCAGAGCGGGTAATGCAGAGCGGGTAATGCAGAGCAGACCTCGTCGGCGGGCGCAGTGACCGGTCTGTGATCTGACCCGCTGATCCGACCGGTCTGTGACCTGACCTGACCTTGCCTGTCTGTGACTTGACTCGCTGATCTAACCCGCTGGCTTTATCGGTCTGTGATCTAACCCGCTGACCTGACGGGTGGGTCTGTGGCTCACTGTACCCCGGCCGGGTGTGGGCGGCACTGACCCGACGACCTGACGGGTGGGTCTGTGGCTACCCCGGCCGGGTGTGGGCGGCACTGACCCGACGACCTGCCGGGTGGGTCTGTGGCTCACTGTACCCCGGCCGGGTGTGGGCGGCACTGACCCGCCGACCTGACGGGTGGGTCTGTGGCTCACTGTACCCCGGCCGGGTGTGGGCGGCACTGACCCGACGACCTGCCGGGTGGGTCTGTGGCTCACTGTACCCCGGCCGGGTGTGGGCGGCACTGACCCGACGACCTGACGGGTGGGTCTGTGGCTACCCCGGCCGGGTGTGGGCGGCACTGACCCGACGACCTGCCAGCTCGGCGCTGACGCCGCCTGCCGCCTGCTGACTGTGTGCTGTGTTGGCTGTGTGCTGTGTTTTGGCTGTGTGCTGTGTTTGGCTGTGTTGTACGGGGCCGGGACGGGCGGCGTGGCCGTGTGGCGTGTGCTCAGCAGCCTGACTCGGCAGGTGGGCGGCTCCGTTTCGCCGGCGGCGGGGGTCACTGGTCGGTGGCTGGCCAGCCCTCGGGCGGCGAGTCCACGACGCTCCTCGGACACCCCTGGCAGACACGGTGGGGCTGCGGAAGTTGCCGACATGGTGGACACCATGTGGACACCGGACATGTCGGACGCAGTGGACACCATGTGGACACAGGGCATGTCAGGCACAGTTGACACCATGTGGACACGGGACATGTCGAACACAGTGGACACCATATGTGGATGCGGAGGACAAAGCAGAGCTAGCGGCCTTGCCGTCTGCAGGCCCAATTGTTTCTGGCCGCACTTAAGGACCAATTAAAGGTTATGAGATCCTTGTACGATTTCTTTTTAGATGCGCACATACACACACGCATATGATATACACATGGCAGATATTATTTTATCGGCACCCTTGCGGTCTTCTGTTCGCGATTACTTTCAGATTCTCCGCCGAAGCGCGTTGTGCACACGGCAAGGCAATCCAGATTATTCGGACTGGTGGAGCTGCTACGTGGAACTGCACTGCTACGTGGCACGAGGCGAAGCCGTGCGTGGCCTCGGGGCGTAGCCGACAGAAGGATCTGCAGAAGTAAGACAAATATCCTCTCCGTATTCGATTATACAAACATTTTCCTCCCCGCATCCAGGATTATAAAGCACAAATCCAACCATGGCCACCGCTAAATAACGGCTCCTCCGCAGCGGAGATGCATAACATAACATAACATAACATAACATACATACATAATATACATAACATACAAAACATGGATAGCATACATAACATACATAACATAACTTCCCGATGAGTTATCATCGGGGAGTTATGTTATGTATGCTATCCATGTTTTGTATGTTATGTATATTATGTATGTATGTTATGTTATGTTACCAGCTATGGGCTGGTGAGCTATGGGTTCCGAACACGTGCCATGACAGAAGGATCTGATAAGCGGGGCGTACCCGACAGAAGGATCTGCTTAAAGGCAGATCATGTCCGTGAACCTGACACGGCGGGCGCTGGTCGGTCGGCGTTGACTCCGCGGCACGGCGAACACTCCCCAGTAGCTGCCATCACCTGAGTAGGAGCCGGCCGAGGGTCTGCCCGGGGTCAGACCTCAACCAAAGCCTCCCACACTCGAAACAGGTGCACAAGCTGACTGTGCCGCCAAAGTGGAAGTAATCAAGTCATAAAAGCATAAAGTCATACAGTGTTCAGACTCAATAAGAGCCACAGGGGCCCATCCGGGTTAAGCCTGTAAAGGGAAGATGCTTTAAGCCTGGACAAAAGATACTCAACATCCCAGCCAATGCCACATCATAAATTCCAAAGAATTCTACCAACATCCTACCAACCCACCCACCTACTAGCATAAATATCACCCCATCCACCTCTAATTAGAGGTGGACGTCACGGAGGAGGTAGAGGTCACATAGGCTACTAGGTTACTAGGTTACTTGACTACTTGGTACTTGAGGACCGGTTAATGGCCCACGGCTTATGGCTGTTCATGTCTGGCTCTTTGCTTTCGGGATTACGGTGCCCTCGAGCCGCTTGAGTCATCGCAATACCCAGATTCTTGTTTACTGTTCGTCTGCTTCCGCTTGCTTTTGCTATCAGGTGCTCAACAGTAACGCGTCCGGTGGCCCTGCCAGTGACCTACCTGTGACCTACCCGTGACCTTTCCGTGAGGAATGATATCCTTGTGCTGTTGAATCACTGTACGATTGTACGAAGATCAAGGACCAAGGACCAATGACCAAGAACCAAGGAGAATGACCAAGAGGCCGCAGCGAATTCGGTAGATGCCGAATGCATACCGTTGAAACGGATGGCGGCCGTATGCCGTTTGGACAGATGGCGGCCGTATGCCGTTTACACAGATGGCGGCCGTATGCCGTTTGGACAGATGGCGGCCGTATGCCGTTTATACAGATGGCGGCCGTATGCCGTTTGGACAGATGGCGGCCATATGCCGTTTACACAGATGGCGGCCGTATGCCGTTTACACAGATGGCGGCCGAATGCCGCCTGGTTCTGCCCACCAGAGCAGGGCAGAGCGTGTTATGTGATCCGATCTGCCAGGTGTTGATGCCGTCGACGCCTTCTGCAATCTCATCTGTCTACTGTTGATGTGTGTAGTCTGCGGGGTGTGGTGATGTTTTACCGCTGATCGGACTACAGAGGGGGTGCACCGTGTCGAGCAAGGCCGGATGTCTCTCATCAAACCAGGGTGGGTGTCCTGGTCCGAACATTTTCAGATTGCGTAGGCAAAATTACAAATTAACATAAATTAGTAGGGTTCCAAACCAGGGAGAGGAACCATGATTTCCAGGCACCCCCTCAAATCGGCTTGTTTGACGCAGCGCGTGCAATGGAGCGAGTGTCCTTTGCATGTTGTTTGTCGGCGGCATGCTGCCGCTTCCGGCCGGTGCGGGTTGGAAGACGTTTCGGAGACCCGCGGTTTCCGGTGGTCGGGGCACGGTTGCGGCCATCGCCGGGGGAATGCGCATTGTTCGTCGAGGAGACAATCGATTTGGCCGCGGCCGGCTTGCGCCGTCACGGTGGCGTTCGTGACGTCACCGCGGCGTTCGTGACGCCGCCGGGCGGCTGGTGTGACCTGGTGTCAACGTCCCCGCCGGGTATGGCGCCATTAGTTGTTCATAACTCGGCCGGGCGGGCGCCGCCGCGCCGCTGCGAGTTGGGCGGTGCCGTGACGCGCGCCCTCGCTCAGATGCACCGCTGGCTGTCGAGGCGCCCAATCACCGCCCGCGGGCGCTGATTGGGCAGGTCGCCGCCGTGACATCACCAATCAGCTGGCGCGCCTTGTGCTGATAGGTGTTGTCACCAACAGGGGGTGCGTGCCTGTGTTGGGTTCACCGCCCAGCCACGAAGGTGGTCATGTCGGTTATTTAGATAACATCAGAGCGAGCCTTGCCTGTCTTGCCTGCCTTGCGCTTGGCATGTACTCATCGGGGAGTTATGTTATATATGTTATGTATGCTATGCATGTTTTGTATGTTATGTATATTATGTATGTATGTTATGTTATGTTATGTATAATTGTATGCCGGCGAGTTTAGCAAAACCTGAACCGCACACATCATAGCTGGCAGAGCCATCGGCGGTGGCCGGGGAGCAGAAGACATGCACGCATGGACCGGCCCTAACAGCCAAGTCGGGTACCGGCAACGGCCGGCGGTTTGCATCACCAGTTCCCACGCCCGGTGCCCTGTCATTAGGTGTACATAACCCCGCCGGCTGCCGCGGTCAGTGGCGTTCACAGACGGCGGATCTGGCGTCACCAACACGGAGCAGGGACACGAGAACCACAGCCGGTTTGACCATGTGCACGGAACGCGCCGCGGTCGCCGTCGGAATAGCAGGCCCACCGACCCTGTTGTCGGCACCAGTCGGCACCAACCGACACAGGACAGGGCATCCGTCCTGGCCACGCCTCTGCCCGCAGCCACTGTACAGCGAGCATGTTGAAACGGGCAAACTCGTGACCTACAATCACGGGCAGCCATGGCGGCCCGACTGATGTCCTTGTCAGCCGGGGTCAGTCAGCGTCAGCCGGGGTCGGTCGGCGTTGCGTCCGCTGCGTGGCTGTGGGCCGTCCCGTCAGGGCTGCGTGCAGTTTCCGGCGCGCTTCCTCGAGCGGAAATAAAGCCATCAGGCGTCGATTTGAGCGATAGCCGTCGTCCCGGCCGGCCGGCGACCCTGACCGGACGCGCTGCTGTCTGTCGGAAGTGCCGCCGCCGCGTCGGCGCGAGATCGTATCGGCGGCCGACGGGGGGTCGTCTTGATGGGCTCCGTGGCCGCCCGTCGGTGCCATCGTTACCACCACCTGCTGCCGCGCGGTGGAGGAGCCGCGGCGCTGGCCGGCTGGCCGACCGCCAGATATGGACCACCACCGCGCGCGGCAGGGTGCGTCGCTATTGGGTGTTGTGTGCGTTTTGTGACGCTTGGCAGTGTTCAGGTAGCGTGAATTATGCGGCATTCATTGCTAGGCAGGAGCGCCCTCGCCTTTCAGTGCAACCTTGGTGTGTCGCGATTCTGGCGGGTGCAGAACGCTGGGTGGTAGGCCAGGTCGGGTCGCACCACCGCCGCTGTTGTGCTGGCCAGGGTTCGCCGTCGTCTGGTCGTGCGA
>JAOTOM010003135.1:0-12500 GCA_034440615.1 Ashinkailepas kermadecensis
ACGCTGCACAAGTGGTATCTGCCGGTGAGCAGAGGACGCCTACCTGCTGAGTGTCGTGTGTCACCTCGGCTGCGGCGGCGCTCGGTCTAACTTCCGGCCACAGTGTCGACACTTATATACAAGCGACGGGCCGCCTCCGCTGTGACATCACATTCGTGCGTAAATAATTGCCGGAAGCATGCCACCGGACCGGGGAGGTCGCGGCCCGGCGGGGCCCGGCGCCGTGCCCTGGCGCCCAGTCCCGCCGACCAAAGGCGCCGCGGCCGGGCAGCGGCCGGCACTGCCAGGTCCGGCCGCGATGCGCCTACGCATGGTGTGTGCGCGGCGTCGCCTGCTGCTCCTCTGCGCCTCCGCTGGAGAGGTGACCTTCCGCCGCCACTGGCGAGGAGCACGTCCCACCGTCACGGCGCCGAGATGGATTGCTCGGAAGCGGTGAGATGCAGATGCGGCCCGGAGGTCGCGGAAGTTGGGCCATCTGCGGCCCACTCCTCACGTCCGACCCGGTCTTCGAACTTGCCCGCCCAGGTACTTGCAGTCACGACGTGCTGTTTGTCTGTTCGAAGTGTAAATCTGGTATGCTAGCCACACTGACGCATGGCACATGTGTCGAAAGGAGTGCGGCGTGGAGCCACGGCAGAATCTGTCTCCGTGTTCAACATGGGATTGTGTTAATGACACCACGCAAGACCGTGTGGCCCAGATCTAGCGCTGATAAGCGTCTTCGTCATACCAAGCAGGTCTGGCGAAGTGTTTCAGCACTGTAGTGTGTATGTCTAGTGTAACAGGTCGTCGTAGTAGGTATGTACCAGAAGTGTAAATATTAACGCATGCAGAAATAAGATGGGAATACTTACCATAATAGTTTGGGGTGTTCTGTCACCTTCATCCCCTCTGGTGTGTGTGAATACGTGGTGTGTGAACCACTGCAGACTGGTGTGTGAACCACTAGATCACGCCTGAACCTGGCGCCTGACCAGTGTGTGAACTACTGGATCACGCCTGCTCTGGCTGCCTGGCCAGTGTGTGAATTACTGGATCACGCCTGAACCTGCCCACCTGGCTGGTGTGTAAACTACTGGATCACGCCTGGACCCGCCCACTGACTGGTGTGTGAACTACTGGATCACGCCTGATCTGGCCGCCTGACTGGTGTGTGAACTGTTGGATCACGCCTGACTCGGCCGCCTGGCCGGTGTGTGAACCACTGGATCACACCTGACCCGTCCACCCGACTGGTGTGTGAACTACTGAATCATGCCTGATCACGCCTGATGTGAACTACCACACCTGACCTGGCCGCCTGACCAGTGATGTGAACTACTGGATCACGCCTGACCTGGCCACCTGACCAGTGTGTGGACCACTGGATCACGCCTGGACCCGGCCGCCTGGCCAGTGTGTGAACCACTGGATCAAGCCTGCCCTGGCTGCCTGGCCAGTGTGTGGGCCACTGGATCACGCATGGACCCGGCCGCCTGACCAGTGTGTGAACTACTGGATCACGCCTGACCGATGTGTGAACTACTTGATCACGCCTGACCCGCCCGCCGGACGGATGTGCACCGACGTGAAGTGTCGCCAACGACGAATTGCCGCAGTCACCACGATAAAAAGGATTGCAGACAGGAATGCAGGGGGTAATACGATCAAATTCGCAATCCAATAATTGTAGGCTAGGGACTGCATTCGTATGTAAGTACCGCAATCCTCGGAAATGGACTGCAGTCCAGAACTGCTAATGTTGGAATCCAACTCCTGGTCATGCCTGGCCATGAGTAATATCATCGATTGTGAGAAAAAAGAAAATCAACACATCAGTAGGGCTACATAATCTCTGATGAGAAGCAACTGTAGGACAGCGAGCACGCTTCTTGGCAAATGACGCCGGTGAAGTAGAGCAGTGAACGGTATCGCCGCGGCCACTGGGGCATGGTCAAGGGTGGAGTTTTAGATCAAATGCTAATGAGCGTCAGACGACAGAGCCGAATCCTTGCATGCATTTGTTTGTCTTTAGCATGCGTCTCGGCAGCGGACAAGCGTGTGTGATCTGAGCTATCGAAGAGCAAATCTGCTGCTGGAAACGGATATATGTGTGTTAAAAAATTCCGGCGGGACAGATGAGATGTAACCGCGGCTGCAGTGGGCTCGGTGGTGAAGCTGAGTGATGGCCAAGGGCCGGTGGCACGGCGTGTGCAGGGGAGGTCAGAACCGAGCCTCAATCCCTGCCTGACTGAGTGCTGGCATAGATAAAACTGGCTTAATACCAGAGGTATTCCCAGCCATGTACTTAATCGATCGGTAGAATGACCCTTGCAGGGACACCTGAGGGATACATTGTGAATCGAATATACTGAAACAGTCACACATACACCCATATATACACACACACACGTACATATTATATATATATATATAAAGATATATATATACATATATATACATATATATATATATGCATATGTATGTAAATATGTATATATATATACATATACATATATTTATATTTTCGGCGTGCGATATATCAGACATGTTGACATACCTGACGGATATATCCAATCGCCCATGTTTGACCAATTGCTCAACTGGTGTGAAAACGTTTATCATGTTCATATATATATGTTAAGAACATTTCCCGAACTCACTCAGAAAAGCAAATCGAAGTGGAGAAACATGCTTTCGAAAGATGGATTTATTCTAAGGCATCATAAAAACACTTTCGAAAACATTCCCCAGTATACGAACATGGAGGAAAAACAGAGGACCATGGAGCCATGAAGTTTCCACTTCCGTGGAATCTTCATCTAGATTACACTAGCGTAGGTAGTGCGTGACAATAATCTACTTGCAAAATGGCTTGCATGCCAGTTTCAGATGCTTCCGTGCCTTCACATTCTAAGGTAAAGAAACAGCTGCCTCCATCAACAATATATAACAATGCTAACAGTGAAATGTTTGATGCACTTCATGTTCACAAGAAACATTTCTTCCACAAAAGGAATCTTCGATCAGAAGTTGCTGGACACTGTCAGACATCGGACACAGATGGGCCGACCCAGTGGAGCGTATGCAACCCGTGGCCGACTGGAACGAGCGCCTGCGCCAGGCAGCCTCGACAGCAATTCCTGTGGCAGATTGAGTTACCTGCCGACACGTGTCTAATATTTCAGGCGTGCGGTTTTCCCAGCTGTTGATTTATACGTGTCCCGCCCATGAGCACTGAGACAGGTGGAAGATTCCGAGCTGTTCATCTACACGTGCCCCGATCATGAGCACTGAGACAGGTGGAAGATTGCGAGCTGTTTATTTACACGTGCCCCGACCATTAACACTGAGACAGGTGGAAGGTTGCGAACTGTTCATCTACACGTGCCCCGACCAATAGCACTGAGACAGGTGGAAGGTTGCGAACTGTTCATCTACACGTGCCCCGACCATTAGCACTGAGACAGGTGGAAGGTTGCGAACTGTTCATCTACACGTGCCCCGACCATTAGCACTGAGACAGGTGGAAGGTTGCGAACTGTTCATCTACACGTGTCCCGCCAGTGAGCCTGAGACAAGTGTTGGGAGTATTTGAGGAGACTTTAACTTGAATGGGAATGGTATCGACAAAGTATGCACGAAAACGAAGAATTGTGTCGGGATCGGCGATTTTGTACCTAAGCTGAGGAATGTGCCGACCATTGGTGGATTCTCCCCATGCCCTAATTAGATCGCCCTAGCTACACTATGCCATGGACAGGTAGGAGGGGCGAAAATGGCCGAGTGGCTAAGGTGTTGAGCTCTGGGTACATACCAAAGGTCCCGGGTTCAACACTCGCACCGCTCGGGACCTTCCCAATCCCGCGGCCCACCGGCGAAACAGTGTGGGCGTCGCCATTAGCCGTGAATGAAACAATGTGCGTCGTGAACCACTTAATAAACAATAAAACGACAGGTGGGAGGTTGCCTGCTGTTGATCTACACGCGGTCGGCCCGTGAACACCGAGACAGGTGGGAGGTCAGCGGCAGACTGGCACGAAAGGTGTACTCCCGCAATGATAGTTCGGTACGACAGGCACGGATATTCCAGGCTGGTTCCCTCCTGCCAAACTAATTCATCCTACACGGCGAACTGGTGCTGGTGCTGGTGCTGAGACCGATGCTGATACTGGTGTCTGTGCAGGGCTGGCGCTGGGACCGGACGTGGGAATTCGATTGGGACTGGAACTGGAACTGGGACTGGGATTCGGGCGATGACTAGAACTGGGACTACGAGTGGGACTGGAATTAGGATCGGGTTCATGGCTGGGTCTTGGATTGGTGCAGCGACTGGGACCGGGACTGGGTCTGGGATCAAGACTGGGCTCGAGACTGGGGCAGGGAAGAGCCGAAGCGCCGATGCAGCAGCGACTCCCCGAGTTCCGCGTTTCGAGGAAGTGAGCGAGTCGTAATTTGGTATCGCAGTGCGTGCCGGCGCCAATTTTCAGCCGTCTCGGCCGGCCGGCCAAGACGCCTGCTCGTAGTTCCGGCAGAACTGGGTCAAGTTTGGCCTGCTGCCGTGCAAACGTGACACCCAGGGCCAGCCGAGCCTGCCGCCGTGACGCTCTCACACCCTATCGAGAAACGTGACGCTGGCCGACCACCTCGCGCGCGCGGCGACACGCGGCGCCGGCGGCGACAGGTAGCCCGTCACCCTGCCGCGGCGGCAATAGATGGGCCCGGCCGGCGCCGGCGGCGACAGGTAGCCCGTCACCCTGCGGCTGCGGCAATAGATGGGTCCGGCCGGCGCCAGCGGCGACAGGTAGCCCGTCACCCTGCCGCGGCGGCAATAGATGGGCCCGGCCGGCGCCGGCGGCGACAGGTAGCCCGTCACCCTGCCGCGGCGGCAATAGATGGGCCCGGCCGGCGCCGGCGGTGACAGGTAGCCCGTCACCCTGCCGCGGCGGCAATAGATGGGCCCGGCCGCCGCCAGCGGCGACAGGTAGCCCGTCACCCTGCGGCTGCGGCAATAGATGGGCCCGGCCGGCGCCGGCGGCGACAGGTAGCCCGTCACCCTGCCGCGGCGGCAATAGATGGGCCCTGCCGCCGCCAGCGGCGACAGGTAGCCCGTCACCCTGCCGCGGCGGCAATAGATGGGTCCGGCCGGCGCCGGCGGCGACAGGTAGCCCGTCACCCTGCCGCGGCGGCAATAGATGGGCCCGGCCGCCGCCAGCGGCGACAGGTAGCCCGTCACCCTGCCGCGGCGGCAATAGATGGGTCCGGCCGGCGCCGGCGGCGACAGGTAGCCCGTCACCCTGCGGCCGCGGCAATAAATGGGCGCGGCCGGCGCCGGCGGTGACAGGTAGCCCGTCACCCTGCGGCTGCGGCAATAGATGGGCCCGGCCGGCGCCGGCGGTAGGTAGCCCGTCACCCTGGCGCGGCGGCAATAGATGGGCCCTGCCGCCGCCAGCGGCGACAGGTAGCCCGTCACCCTGCGCGGCGGCGATAGATGGGCCCGGCCGGCGCCGGCGGTGCGTGCCCGTCCCGGCGCGGAGCCCGCCGCCGCCAGCGGCGACAGGTAGCCCGTCACCCTGCGGCTGCGGCAATAGATGGGCCCGGCCGCCGCCGGAGCCACCATCAGCTGTTCTCAAGGCTGGTCAGTCAGGAGGCTGTCGTGCCAGTGTCTCTGGTCCGAGCCCAGCTCATGGCCACGGTGTGATCGGGTCCGGTCTGAGCTCAGGTGATGACCCGTGTCATGAACGGGGCTAGTCTGAGCTTAGATCATGACCATGGCGTGAACGGGACTGTTCTGGGCTCAGATCATGAACATGGCGTGAACGGGACTGGTCTGAGCTTAGATCATGACCATGACGTGAACGGACTGTTCTGGGCTCAGATCACGAACATGGCGTGAACGGGACTGGTCTGAGCTTAGATCATGAACATGGCGTATTAACTAATTTACAAACGGCTTTTTTTCGTTCGGTGTTTTGTCGTTTGCGCCGTTTTTATTTTCTAGCCTATCAATTGTCGGTATCACCATTGCAACCGATGTCTGCTGTCGCGTGGCCGGCGTGCACACTGAGTCACTCTTAGTCAGCATTATCACGTCTGGCCTTCACGCTTGCTTTTCGCCTGGCCTTTCAACTCGAGCAGCACCCCCAGCTGGTGCGGCAACCTTGGTGCGAGCACGCCGGTTGTGCTGACACGCTGGCGTAGCGGTGTTGTCCATCGGGTCTCAGCCCACCACGCGCCGCCCCGCGACCGCTCCGACTGATGACTGACCGAAATATCAGACTGACCAGACTGATGATAAGTCTAACAAGACTATATATAAGACTGAAGATAAGATGATAAGTCTAACAAGGTTGACGTCTGCAAAACCTGGACCAACGAATACCCAGTGATTTATAATCAGACTAAGAGGCAAATTGCACAGACAAGCGGTCAGACAGACCGGAGTCATTTGGCTGAAGACTAGCCAGACGGGCAATCAGGGAACTGAAGGAATGGACAGACTTGGGATTGACCGTCAATTTCGCCGCCTGGATTCACTGACTGGCCAGCGCCGACCCGACTGACTGTTTGAGACTGAGGAGTGTAGCGTCTATGAGTCTGTCCAATCGGAATACTGACTAGTTGGTGCTTGTTGAGCCGGATGAACGAGTGAGTCGAACGAAGCTCGAGCCAGTCTACTCCCGTGTATACGACAAAGAGATCATAGAAGGGACTTGCCCGAACCGATTCTACCCGACGGCCAGGCTTTTGAAACCGCGGTAAGTTGTTTTTAGGTGAAGCGTTTTGTAGTGCTGGATAATTTTCTACTCCTCGGAGTGCGGGGTTCGGTAATTTGACCTCCCCACTAACATTTGTTATTAGTACGATAGAGAGCTGCGATAAACGGCATAGTGTAACTATGTAAGTACCTGCAATTTTAGAGTCACTTGACACATTTTCTTCTATCTCTTTTGGGTGATCTTCCGGTCTGAATGCGACAAATGCGACATTATCATCGATCGACACATTCGACAACTGTGTTTGCGTATTGATGATAAGCAAACTGAAGACTTTAAAGGGATGTTGTCCATCCCTTTGAAAATGTTCAAGAAAAGTGCAAATATTTTGATTTTTCAGTTGAACATTTCCCGCACAGTTTCAAAGCATTCAACTTTAGAACTAGGATATTTGGATCTCAATCACATCAGAAATATACTAGGAGTGCAAAATTATCTTGGCTTAGCCATCATTTATTCGGAATTGTCCGCACTTTTTACCTCTAGAACTACTGGAATATATGTACCTTTTAGACGTTTCAGACCACATCTCAGTGATCTGACCTGATGATGGCCTGAAACCAGACACACTTTTGGAGGACAGAATTTGTCGCTGCATGTACTCCGGGTGTTCAAAAATATTAATTAGTACCAAAGGTACGCGGAAGTAAACATTTATTTTCAAGTTTAGACTTTTAGCAGTTCTAGGGATATGACCTGTGATCAAACTTTGTTTTTTTAGCTTTTTATCCTTTGTCTTCGCTTCACACCTTCAAATCCGGTCCAATCCATATCCGCATGAACAAATCCATTCCGTAGCCATATCCATACCAGATACAAGAATCCATCCGTTATCAATCTATTTTCAAAAATAAAAAATAGTCGAAACCTGATTGGTAGCAGTAATCAGCAGCATGTGGATCGTGGACATTATGCAATATTTTACCCAGCAAGACAAGCAGAAAACCTAAATTAACATTTGTTGTGAATGTGCATAGCAATTTCCAATAGCAGGGTGATATTTTACCAGGCAAAACAATTTCACTTCACATCACATGCGCAGACTGGACAGTTATTTAACCTGTGCTAGCTCATGGTGCATGAGTATGAATAAAGCATGTAAGAAACAGGACAATTACCAAGGAATCAAATAAGATATGTGTAACAACATGAGCTGCAAAATATAATATGACAAATGTCCACCCCGTTCACATGCAAATTAATGCAAATATATTGAACACAATTGTCACTTAACTGAAACATACCTTGGTAGCTTCCAGGCTCAATGCACCGGAACATAAATTTGTATTGCCGAACTTATAACCATTTAATTTAAATCATAAAACCATACATCGACCTGAAGTAGCCTGCTTCAGCTCATTGTGATTGACATATATATGTCTTGTAGTACCTATATAGGCACCTAGCAAGAGAGCTACACACTCAAAGGTGCACAGCTTCGGTTGATAGCCATGTGTAAGAGGTATGTATGTACATACCTACCTACCTCACACCTCTACAGCTTACCATCACGTAATGGTACTAATATTATTTTTCTTAATCAGCACATGCCCACGGCATTACTCATAACAGTTATTGTCCTGGATTTCTTCTGCCTCTGAAACTCGCGTTCAGTTTCTGCTTCAGGCTGTAAATTTCCTGCTTGAACTCATATTAGCAATATATTTCCATGACTTCCTCCACCGCTTGCCCTCCCCCCTCCCCCCCCCCCCCCCCCCTCCCCCTCCACAAAAAAAGCTTGATGTGTTTCCGACTGCTTCGAATTTGGCTATTCTGCGCTATTTTTCATCTATGGCACCATACTTTTCCTTTTTGTTTACTTTCAATGTGAACAGGCAGAAAAATCATTGAAGGGCCTTGCAGAATACAACTTTGCAACACCATTACTGGCATATTCCACTGGACAGTGGTGGTTTCAATTCCCTTTCCGTATCTCTACATATTAAAATGATTCATTTCTGCCTATGCTTTGAAGAGATATCTCTGGTCATTCGGCAGCAACGCTCCCAAGTTCATGTTAGAGAGCAGTTCGACGAATATTTGACGGTATGAGGAATGTATTTATTGATACAATTAGCTAGTTTTCAACAAGAAATTACGTATATTTTGTAGTTAGATGTATAAGAATCGTTGTTATCTGATGAGTATTTCGTGATTATATTTTGTTACATTACGAAATCATGACTCATAGAATCTACCAATAAAACCCAGCTGCTTAGTGATGTTAAACAATTAGCTTTTGGCACCATCAGTGTGTTCATCTGTAAAGTTATACAATTAGATGAACTTGATTGTTATGATGTTATTTCCAATCGAAGCCACACTCACAGGTGCGAGCATAGTTAATTGCCTTGACATGCTCGTGCGTCGCGAAATGTTGTATCAGTTTGGACGTCTTCTAAAGCCATCCTGACGTCAATGACAAACATTTCATAAGCTCATTTTAAATGGCCAGGAAAGGCAATTGTATTGCTTTCCTAACAACAATTGCAATGCATTCCTGGTATTGCTGACTGCAATCCGTCATTTGATCGTGAGCTGACAGTGTCATTTGTCTCACTTTATATTTGGGCCTATTGTGCGACATAAATACCTACATAAAGGATTTGTCGCCTTGTCGTTAGGTATTTATATATATATATATATATATATATATATATATATATATATATATATATATATATATATATATATATATATAAATATCTATATATATATATATATATATATATATATATATATATATATATATATATATATATATATATATATATATATTATATATAGCTATATATATATATATATATAGATAGGTATCTATATATGTATATACATACATAATGTGTTCAGACTTAATAAGAGCCTCAGGGCCCATCTGGTTAGGTAGGTATTCGTTACCTAAATATTTATAGGTAACGATAGAGCTAGGTGGATGGTGGGTTGTGAATGTGATAATTCATGGTATATCACAGCTATTTATTTGATCCTCTGTGTATATACATAGAATTGGGCATAATGATGTTAGGAACAGACTTAATGCCTAAGAGGGTCAATATCTTCAAGGTCAAATCAGGGCCCATTTTCTGGTTTTGATGGTATCGCTGTGATTGTGTTTAAATATTCCAAAATGGGTCAATAATGTTTTGATATAATAAAAAAAAGTCACCTAAATAACACCACTTTATCAGCGTAACCTGTTCCAGATACCGGAACCGGGCCGCCCGACTGCTCCGTCGGGCAGGCTCGGATGGATGGGTTGCAAATGACAAACAGTAGTGTATTTAAGACAACATTCCAGTTGATCCTGTTTGGTTCCATTAACATGTCATAAACTTACCTGACTTGAGCTCACTAACATGACCCTAAATATATACCAAATAAAAAAAAAAAACAAATTCGCTAGTGTTGCCAGAACACTTCCCTTTGCGAATATACGGGAAGCGCATAAGCGCCGATTTTTGTGGTCTGGCGCTAGAATTTATGTTGAATTTAACGGCCCCTAACGCGAAAAGTTTCGGCCGATTTCCATTGTTCTTGCTTTAAACGACGCGCCCGTATTTCTAAGCAGGTACCCAGAAAATCGCGTATATCGACCGATAAAATCTGCAGTTATTTACGAAAAGCCGGATGGGTGGGCGGATTTCGCCCCCCCCCCGGGCCGTGTTTAAAAAAATTTGGTAAAAAAAATGATGACTGGAAACTGGTAAACCAATGGAGTGAATCTAGCTCATGCTCAAGCATGCGCTTGAATTTAAGGATATCTGTGAAAATAAGTATGACAACATAGTTATTGACTAGTGGTATCATGTATTTTTTCAGACAATTAAAATAACTATCATCATTAGCTAATCCCAATATTATGTTATGTAAGGTTGTACATAGTTGGAAAACAGAAGACAGTGATAATTTTGCTCAATTTTTTTTTCCAGAGGAAAAGTTGAAGAGACAATCTGTTATCGAATCTGTATCCGTTTATATTGGCAAATTATATCTAATCCGCTCCGTTAGCCATTCCAAATGAATATTCATAAGGACGTCCAATCCATGTTGTGCTCCAGACTGCACTTCCCAGAGGTCGCAGCGCAGACATGCGTCATGACACGTGACCTGCGTGCCCCGGTGACGGCGGGTCGGTCGGCCCGATGACCGTGAAATAGGAGATTTCGTGCTGAACGGTTGTGTGTGGAATGACTGAACTCAACAGCAGAATCCCGAATATCGGCGCCAGAATGCCACCGCACGCGCCATCGACGCGGGTTGGTTTCAAATGCACGTATGCCGAAATAAGATGCACTATTTTAGAAATACGGTTCCCACTCCGAATATGATGCGCGTGTTCATACTCTATTGCCCTTCGTCGAATGTGCACGTATTTTCGACTAGGCTACGGACAACCTCTGCATGCAGCTTTTCAACGCCATCCAAGTGGCACCGGAACCATAGCAGGAACGGACGCATCGCCGAGAGGTCACAGACCACAAACATCATCCAGTCAGCTCGCGTGCTCCTCTCAAGGACGGGCGATACAGGTGGCGCCTTCCGTCAGGTGCCGCTCCGGAGGCGCGCCGGAAGTGGCTCCGTCGCTGGCGCCCGCAAGGTGTGCGCCAGACGAGGACACCGCCACACAGCGGCGCCAGACAGACAGCGGCGTCCGGCCGCGTCACGTGCAGACGGCTCCAGATCCAGATTGGGGGTTGAGCACGGGCGGCCCCCGGCGGACTCACCGGTGCCGTCCACACGTCCACCCACATCTGTAAAAGTAGTCGAGTGTAGCATCAGAAGGTAACTGATTTTTGCCGATTTAATTGAGACCATTGGAAATTAATTCGGTAATGTAGAACATCTGATATACAATTTAAAGGAATACAATGTGATAATTCTATACACAAATCCTGAAATTGAGTGCAAAAATGGCAGGGTTAGATATCTATAAAAGTAGTCGAGTATGACTTCAAAAGGCAATTGATTTTATGCCGGTTTATTTGAGACCATTGGAAATTAATTCGGTAATGTAGAACATCCGATCTACAATTTAAAGGAATACAATGTGATAACTTGGGAAACAAATTCTCGAATTGGGTGCAAAAGTGGCAGGGTTCAGCCTTCCTGGAAGTTATTCAAGATGATATAAAAACGTAGCACGTTCGATTTTCGCTTGGTTAAGAACATTGGAAATTGTCAGCACATCACACAGAAGATGTATGATACGTTTTTATTACAAGATGTTGAGTGGCCAATTGCTCCCATTTCATTTTAAGGGCAAAGTGACAGAGCGAAATGATTTGATAATAAAACTAACTACACATCATAAGAGAGCTTGCTTCAGTTTTGTTCAAATTCGACCATTGGAAATTACTTGCACCTCCTCTAATCCGACGTCGTAAGACTTTCTCATGCGGAGGTATGACACCGTGTAGGACATTGTCAGGCGCAGATATTGCAGACTGTGTAAAATAGTATCAGGCGGAGGTATCAGGTGGTGTAAGATGTTGTCGCAGGCGAAGGTATGAAAAGGTTTAAGACTTTGTCAGACGGAGGTATCTGGCAGTGTTAGGTGAAACGTAATGTAGACGTTCGTAAGAATTAGCTCGCCGTGCACCAAAAACATTCGTGAGCTGACCATGGCTCGCGGGCATAAGACTGCCAGGAACTATTGTCTAAAGGGTTCTGACCGGGACGTCCACCAACATCAATTTTGTTTTGTTTTAAGATTCAGTCTTTCAAAGATAATCTGTCAACCATCCC